>JAUTYZ010274390.1:0-10108 GCA_032273725.1 Panulirus interruptus
TATGATTGAAGGGCTTGGTGTGAGAGGAAGATATCCTGTGACATGGGGAAATAGAGTGGAAGAGTACTGGAGGGAGAGAAATGTTGGAAGAATTCGTGGAATTGTGTATGTGAAGGAGGCATGTGAGGACAGGTAACAGAGATATAGATAAATAAATATATATACCCTAGCCTGAGCGAGGTACCCACTTTATTGACCACTTCCTTGGGGTGGATGAACAGCTTGTTTGACTGTGGACCACCTGCCGCAACCAGGATTCAAACCTATGCGCTCTTAATCACTATTCCCCCATACAGCCTACCAGATACACTCAAATGCTTATATCTCTTTATTTCAAACATTCATCTCTCTCTCTCTCTCTTTTTATTCAGTTGCACTATACGGGCATTCCTCCAGTCCTCAAGCACCTCACCACGATCCATATACACATTGAAAATCTTAACTAACCAATCAACATCACAGTCACCCCCTTTCTTAAGAAGCTCAACTGTAATCCCATCCACCCCAGCTGCTTTGCCACAATTTCATCATGCACAGGGCTTTCACCACCTCTTCTCATTTCACCAAACCACTTGCCATGATGCTTTCACCTCACATACCTCCATATCCAAAACACACCTCATCTGCCAATCTTATCATCAGAAACATTCAGCAGCCTTTCAAAATAGTCATTCCATCTCCACTTCACCTCATTTTTGCCTGGTATCACTTTGCCATCTGCCCCCTGCACTTAAGCTCCCATTTGTTTTCTTGTTTTTCTCATATTATTAACCTCCCTCCAGAACATTTTCATATTTCCCCTAAAGTTTACTGATACTTGCTCATTCCAACTCTCTTTAGCCCTCTTTTTCAGCTCCTGCACCTTCCTCTTGACCTCCTGCCTCTTTGTCTTGTACATTTCCCAACTACTCATAGTCCTTCCCTGCAAGTAACGTCCATACACCTCTCTTCTCTTTCGCTAGTAACTTAATTTCCTCGTGCTACCACACTCTACCCTTTTTAATGTGCCCACCTCCCACCTTCTACCTGCTACACACTTCTCTCGCATATGTAAGCAGAGCTTTCCTAAATACCTTCCATTGCTCGCCCACTCCCCTTGCTTCGTTTTCTCTGACCTTTTGCCTTTTTACAGTATATATAGACAGTTACTGTATTATTGTTTTATATTGTTTTTTTTGGGGGGGCTCACACTGCAGACTGGATTGTAGTCCAACAAGTCACTTTAGTCTCCCCAGTTTAAAAAAAGTCTGTATATATCAATCCCTGAAAATCTCTGGGAGGTTTAACACTTAGGAGGAAGGAGGAATTTTCCCAATGTAACTTCAGCTTTTTATGAAGTAGAGTACACTTCCTTTGTGTATGTTCAGGTGTTTCTCAAGCATTTACATGTTTTTTGTTATAATCTGTTGGGTGTTCAGCCATAACATTTACCCTCAGATTGTTGTCCCCTTCACCAGAGGATCTTGGCTTTCCTCTGGATTAGGTGTTTTTTTCAGCTTTGATTAAAGTGTGTTGTAATGTTGAGCCAACTGTAGGGGGCACGTTGACCTCTATGACCCCCATGTGAATACATTGTGCATGGAAGCTGTGTTACTTCCAAACATATCCTCATTCATTTGAGGTGTGCAGTTTGCCCATCTTGGGTTAAGGCACTTAGATCTGCCCAAACAAGGGCCACATGCACAGTGAATGTATGTGGTCCCAGACTTATTCGTAACACCTGGGTGGAGGATGCTTAGTGAACAGAGTTAGTGTCCAAAGTGAAACACTAAAAAGTGTAGAAGCCCTTGTTCACTATAGCACTGTGAACTAAGTTAAAGATAGTGTGAGTGACATGAGTAGTTATACACACTTAATCCATCCTCTGTAAATGGGTGTAGTATTTTAAGATATATTTCCTTACTTTTTGCCTTTGGTACCACAACAAGGTAACTTCATGTGCAAAACAGTTGCCTCATTTGCTCACTTCCACTCTAGCTGTCATGTATAATGATCCAAAACCAGAGCCCCTCATCCACAGTCAAGCCCCACAGACCACTCAGTGGTTTCTCCCTGACTTCTTTTTATGCCCTGGTTCAGCCCATTGACAATACACAGGTTTTCCCCCCTGTATACTACTGTCTCCAAAGGATTCCATTCCATGCTTGCCTCTAACCCTTCTGCATGTTCAGGCCCTCAGTGACTCAAAGCCTCTTTTTACAGACATTAGAATGATAAATAGATAGATAGATAGAATATAGAGTAGGGTAGTTATGCTTGATTATAATATTTGCAGTTGCTGATTGAGAATGCTTCACTGGTGTGCCGCATGCCTAGCAGTGTATCAATGGCCCTTGAGCATCAAGAGCACAGCCAGTCAACAGAAAATTTACTTTCCACTGCCCAGCCACATCCTGCTGCCAGAAAGAAACGTAGAAGTGCATCAATACATAGTCAGTGCTTAACGTGCTTCAATGTGTGGTTGAAAATAGTTCTTATTTGTAATTATTGTTTATGATATTGTACATTTATGATCTCATTATGTCTTGCTTAATTTCAGTAATGTGAATCAGTGTTATTTTCCCTTCACTTTTCTAATAATGCAGGGTTGATGACGGGATTGCGTCGTGTGGTTGGTCATTCAAGGAATGATTCAACCTCCCCTCTTCAGACTGCTGGAAGTAGTGAGGAACTAGACACATTACACTTACACCCAGGTATAGCTCTTTCCCCAGTGCCAGGAATGGAAATAACACCACGAAAACGCAAATCAGAAGACGCATTCGATCTTGGCCTTGATTCAATCAGGTTTGTTGACTTATTTACTCGTTTAGTATGGGTGATGGTCGAGTAATTTTGTGCATGTCCCATCAGTGCTGGGCTTTTATGTGACTTGACAGCTCCCTGTTGATATGTGTGAGTGAAGAAATTTCATTGCTTCAAAAGTATGGGTAATAAAGCAGACAAATGGAGAATGAGGTGTAGGTTCACAGTAAAGGCTTGATGCCGTTTATCTTCCATTTGTAGGTTATATTATCATATGCTGTGTTAAGTATTCCTTATTCCATCCTCTATATTGTGTCACTGGGACTGACTTCATGTAAAGGATGGCAGTTTTAAGGAGTGCATGCCAAGCATGAGAGACAGTTCGTTTAGCGGCATGTTGTATTGCAGGGATCCAGCTGGTGACACCCACCTTATGTTAACACCTCCATCTAGCAAGAGAGCCAAGGTTGAAATTCAGGTTGGCACTGCTAGGCCTTCTGCAACTACCGCTATGGATGCTGCACCTTCTGCTTCAAATAGCCTTCCTCTCCCTGTTAGCACAGCCCCTTCACTTACAGTGAGTATGCAATATATATATTTGGCAGAGTCACAAGAATTATTAGTTGAAAATAATGCAGATGTGCATAGTGTACTAACCTCTCCCTTGGTATTTTGACTTTGTGACCATGCCATGTAGTATTGTATACATAGAACTCTTCTTTCATTCTTGATGTTGATACTGGGTTATTCTGGTCTCTAGCTAATGTAAGTAACATTGCTTGGATATGGGGTAGCTATGATAATGTGGTTCAAATTTCCTTTCTGTAAAACATTATTTTTTCTTAGTTAAACTTTTTGTACTGAGCTTTTCTTTTTTCTACGACCCCAGTACCTAATAGATTATGGTAGCTGGTCTTTATGTATAACAGATAGTATAAAACATTAGAAAGGCAACAAAATATTGAGTTTAAATGCAGAAAAGTATACAAACAAGTTGGAGGTGGTAGTAGGGCAATGAATTGCACACAAAGTCCATTCATAACTTTTTTACCACTGATTCTCAATTATATAATGTATTATACATTTGCAATACACTGCAGCTTATTGAAGTATGTTTGGACTTCACATTTTAATTGAGAATCGGCAGAAGACCATTATTTCCATAGTACCTCAACTACCCTTAACTAGTTTGTAATATTTTCACTTTCATCTCATCTTAATATTGTGTTGCATTTCAGATGGTTTTTTGTTACTAGTTTCTGTAATTTGCTTTGTATTAGATATTGCTTTCTGGATATTGTTGATTGTTGTTGGCCATTTAGGTAGTTAGGTGATAACTTCATGACATGGATACCACACAAGGACCATTCTCATAATGACTGATTTACAGTATTGTCAAGAGTTTACAGAGTGGATGTGGCCTTTCTTCATTTGTTCATGGCACTACCTCGCGATTGCAGGAAACATCGATCAAGTATGAAAAAAATTCATTATATGTCTCCACTCATTCTCTTACTACAAGGATGTATGGATAAAGAAGTATATTATTTAAGTTCAGTACTGTAGTCCTGGTGCTGTATGTTGAGTTTATCTGTGAACAAGAGCAAGTGAAGCCATCCCCAGCTGCAAGGGAGTAGTATAACTTTGTGTCTATCATCACTGGTTGATGTTTGGGTGGCTGATATCTTCTGTAAAGTGTAGTTGCTGGATCTCCTGAAAAATGCTTCATTAATGCTGTGGTGTAGTGTTCTGTGATATGGAAAATGAAATCGATTTTTGCTATAGCAGTAGTGGAAAACTATTAACCTTCATGCAGAGCAAGAGAAACTTTACGTATTTGCTAATCTTGATTTGGACTTGTGCAGCATTTTGGAGTGGGTAAGCAGTAACCTTGTAAAGTTTAATAGTGCTATAATGCAATTGCTCTTTGTATCTCTAAGAATCTTCTTTTTCCTTCCGATCAATTTCAAAACCACAGTTCAACTCTGTGATAACATGGACATGTTGGGCATAACCATATCCTCCACTGTGTCCTGGAAACCCACACAAAACCCCTGGGAGTTTTGTGTAGGTGCCATAATTATTTATCTTATGAGTAGCTATTTCATATCTACAGGAATTTTATTCACCCATATATGGAATACTGCTCACACATTTGGGGTGGCTCCACCTCTCTGTTAACTAGAGTGGACTCAGAAGCCTTCCATCTTATTAATTCTCCTGACATCACCTTCTCTTCAGTGTTCCCCTACCATATGCCACGATGTTGCTGCTTTTTCTCTATCCTATAGATATTATATTTGGCCATTGTTCTCATGAATTGTCTGGATGTGTCCCCACCTAGAAGGTTTGGACATATAGCATGCATTTGGCCGCTGCTTCCCACAGTTTCTGTGTGGAGTCTGGCCACTCAAGGATTGGCTGTTATCATACTTCCTCCTTCCCTCAAACAGCAAAGCTGTGAAGTGGAATTCTCTTCCTGCTTTTGTCTTTCCCTTCTCATATAACGTTTCTTCCTTAAAGAGTCAAGTCTACAAACACCTGCAGAGTCCAGACTCATTTTTAATCATTTACTTTTACTTTTTTCTTTCGCCTGAGATGGCCTCGATTGAGGCATGTTTTACTCGTGCCACGTCGGTCACTAAAAAGGAAGTTTTATTTTTTTGCTCTGGCTTGTTAGCTGTGAAAACAAAGGATGAAGTATGGATGTATTTAAAAAGTTATTTGCTATTTAGTGTAATTTTGAGAGTTGTCATTTTGATGATGCCAATGACATGCTTAGGCTATCCTTACATGTGAAATCTACTGAATATAGACAAAGTTCCCCATGTATACATAAGTTTTGTATACCCAATTGCCTTTCCTGTTTAATGAGGTCACTATCTGTCTATCTATCTATCTATCTATCTATCTATCTATCTCTCTGTCTATCTATCCATATCCCTGATGCCCGTTCCCTTCAGGAACTCCTTCATGGGGGTGGCCACGACAAAAGAGTCTCCATAAGTGGTGGATTCTAGTGCCGTTTCTTAGCCTTTAATGCCTCACCCTTAACAGGCCACTGGCAGAGAGCAACTCTAGCACAGTGTTTCCAGAGGCTCCTTCCTAATGTTCCTACAGACCACTTGTACCTAATGTTCCAACCTACTACTTCTTCCTAATGCTCCTGCCTAATGTTCCTCCCTATTGCTTGTACCTCGTGTTCCTACTTACTACTTCTATCTGTAGCTCCAACCATTTTGATAAAAGGCTGGGCTAGCACATAGCGTTCACTGCAGGAAAATATAGAGTCATGAAGAATGAGGTGTGTGAGTTAAGTGTTGTCAAGTGTTATGTGTGACAAAGAAAGATTTTATGTTTGTGGACAGACTGCTAGCAGTCCTCATGTGAGTGAGGCAAAAAGAAAAGACAACTACCTGGGTCTGAGAAGTGCAACTTAACAACCAATAAAGTGCTGGCTCACTATGCAGCCATCATTAACCCTCCCAATACCCAGGCGGGTAGTGCTGGTAATATACCTCCCTGGTTGGTGGCTGCCTACTACCTACACATCAGGAAAATATAAATTAAGGCCTCATTTGCACACATCCTGGCTTTAGTTGTCATGTATAAAGTATCCAAACTAGAGTCTACAACCTACACTCAAAGCTGATAGGTTACTCCATTGTTCACTTCATATACTGTGGTTTATTAACCGTATATTATGTTCACCACACCCCATTGTTCCAGTCCTTTCTATGCAGCCCATGCCTCATGCCCTCCTTTATGTTCAGGTTCCAATATTCCAAGTCCTCTTTTACTCCATCCCTCCATCTCCTTGGTCTCACCTTACCTCTCACACCTTTCATGTTCAACAAAAATTGGTCTCACCTTACCTCTCACACCTTTCATGTTCAACAAAAATATCTTTGCAAGTACCTCTTCACTCATCCTCACCTATGCCTGAACCATTTTAGCACACCCAGGTCAGTTCTCACACTCAGACAACACTCATTTCCACACTTTTCTCTGGCAGTGTCATTTATAACACAGTCAGGCTGCCTCATGCCATATATAATCCTCAGACATTTCGTTCTCAGCATATCTACGCTCCCCCTTTCCTTTGTATTCAAGGCCAGGCCTTGCATAAGTGCAACAGTGTCATGACTCATATATTTTCAGACATACCCATCTTTGCCCCTATGGACACTGACCTTTCATTCCACATACTTTGTAATGTACGCAGAACCTTAACACCCTCTTCCACCCTGTGACTCATTTCAGCCCCCATGATTCCATCTGCTGTCTTATCCACTCCTAGATACCTGAAGCACTCCACTTCCTTCGGATCTCTCAATGTAAACTCACACTCAAACTTCAATCTTTTATGCCCTTACTGCACCTCATTACCTCACTTTTGTTTACATTAACTTTCAGTATCTTCTTTTACATACTTTCACAAAGTCTTTCACCAGACACTGGAGTTTCTTTTCAGAGATTGCATCTATGTGCGGAGATTGCAGGGCATATGAGTAGTGAGTACTTGGCATCTTCATTTTCGTAGTTGCAACGTGGACATGATTGAGCATAAATGGGAAAGAGTGACTCATGTTTGGGGAGTGTGAGTTCTGATGGGTGTATATCAGGTGAGTTGAAGTTAAAGTCTGAGTTGGGAGGGCAGTTGTTTAATGCTTGTCAGGTTATAATTGTATTGTTCATAGTGGAGGAATTTAGAGGTTCCTGAAGTGATGCAGTTATGAGCTATTAATTTCTACTCTGGGGATGCTGACTAGTAATGGAGTATTTTAGGTGGGAGGTCTATTGTTGTTGCATAGAACTGAGTTTTGAGCATGTTGAGATGGAATTTGATTGGGAGGATCTTTGATTCATTGTACAGGTGTTCAGTTTGTGGTTGCTAGGAAGCCAGTGATTGTTCTGAGAGCACAGATTTGTGTGGTTTGCAACTTTGATATATTTTCTTCTAAGAGGGTGGAGGACCAAGAAGATGAAGCATAGTTTAGAGTGGAGTAGATAGCTTGTTTGTTGAGGATGTTAACAGATTTTTTTTGTTGTCCATGTCTGGTGCCAGTTAGTGTTCAGAGGACATTCAGTTTATGTGTTGATGTTATTGGTGTGGGGAGTGAATCTTGTGTGTCGTATGAGATGCCTAGCATGGATGGTGTTGTATTCATTGGGAGTGAATTTCCATTCAAGGTGATTGGAGGATGTATGTAATTTATACTTATTTGCCATTACCTGTGAGAGAGATAGTTCCAGGAACAGAAAAAATTGCCTTATTTGCTCACATCTACTCTCAAAGCCCCTTATCCACAGTCTAGCCCCATAGATTTTTCTGTAGTTTCCCAGATTGCTCCTATACCCTGGTTTAGACCAATTATAGCTTATAAATCCCAAATATACTATACTACATCATTTTGTTTTATCTTGTGCATGCCTCACACCCTCAGGCTTGTTCAGGCCCTGTTCACTTAAAGCTTCATTCCATACTTCCATCACTGGTGTGGCCTCCCTCTTCTCTTGTCCCTTCCACTTCTGACAAACATACCTTCTTAGTTAGCCTACCTTACTCATCCTATCCGTATGTCCAGACCATTGCAGCACACCCTCTTCAGCTCCCTCAGCCATACTCTTCTTACAACCACATCTCTCTCTTACCCTGTTTCTTAATCCATCAACCTTCCTCACACCAAATATTTTGTCTTTAGGCACCACTGGGACTTCTATACCATCTTTGCCTTCACACACACACACACACACTTCAGTGCACTCAGGACCTATGGCTTACTTCGGCTCCCATGGTTCCATTCACTGCCATACCCACTCCCAGGTATCTAAAGCACCTTCACTTCCACCAATTTTCTCCATTCAAACTCACCTCCAAGGCTCTCTCTTTCCCCTGCTAAACTTGACAACTTTACTTTTATTCACATTAACTCTCATCTTTCTCACTTCTCACTTTCTCAAACTCAGACACCAACTTCTGCAGTCTCAGTCTGCCACCAGAACTGTGTCATCAACAAACAGCAATTGATTCACCTTCCAGGCCCCCTTACCCTAATAGACTGCTGAGCCCTCTCTCCAGGACCCTTGCATTTACCTTCCTCACCATCCTATCCATAAACAGATCAAACAGCCTTGGTGACATCACACATCCTTAATGCAGACCCAGCTCCACCTGAAACAACTCACCCTCTCATCTTCCTATATGCACACATGCTTTACATTTTTTATAGAAACTCCTCACTACTTCTAGTAGCTTTCCTCCCACACCATATATTCGTAACACCTTCAACAAATCATTTCTATCAACCCTGTCATATGCTTTCTCCAGATCCATAAATGCCACTTACAGATCCTTTTCTTTCTCTAAGCATTTCTCAAAGATTTTTCAAAGTAACCATCTGATCTACATATCCTCTACCACTCTTGAAACCACACTGTCCCAGTCAGTTAATTTGTGCTTACCATCACGCTCTCAATCGTCATTCTCCAATACAACTTACCAAGTATACATAAGTCAAGCATTAATTTTTCTCACCAGTGCATTTATACAGTGGCACTATAAAGACATTCCGTCATTTGTCAGGCGCCTTACATAGAGTGAAAATCCTAACTAGCCAGTCAGTGTTACTGTTTTCCTCTTTCTTGAGAAATTCAACTGTAATCCCGTCCACTCTGGCCTCTTTGCCACACTTCATCTTGTGCAAGGCTTTCACCACCTCATCTCTTTCCACCAAACCACTTGTCCTGACATATGTATTATTAAAGTAGGCAGAATTTTTAATTACGTGGGTAAATGGACATATAATTTTATCACCATAAATGTAACCACTAATGCAGTTTTAATTATTTCTGTATTCTAAAACTAACTAAATTTTTATCAGTTTCTTGATGTTTTATTGGGGGTATGAGAGGTTAAACATTTACTTAAGACATCATGAGACATTGTTATATTGCTTCATGATTGTTCATAACAATAGTGTGGAATGATTACCAATTAAATGATTTTACAATTACACAGTTTGATTGACTTTATTGAAATTTATGAAGGCCAGTGTAAAGCAATAATCTAAGCCAACCTCTTGGTATTTTTACTCATCCAGCAGTTATTACAGTTTTTGTTGTCAAAAACTGACTAAAAACATTCACTTTCTGTTCTAGTTCAATCTCTGCATTCTCATATGAGGCATGGTGCAGTTGCATAAGGAGACTCGTTTGAGGCATATCAGTTTAAGGATAAAATTCTTGCCCAGAGCTTGTCTCTAGGCTTTTACTAGAGTCGTTCTGTTTTTTGGTTTCATTCTAAATGTGATGAACATCCTTACCCAAAAAATATCAAAAACAACCCAATTCACGTACATAA
>JAUTYZ010274500.1:0-10108 GCA_032273725.1 Panulirus interruptus
ATTGTTGAGCATACAATTAACTGCAGAAAGGGATATGTGTAGGAAGTATTGTATTAAGGTATGTGTTAGTATGGTCATGGTTGATTAATAATATCACTGGTGGTTTATTTGGAAAGAAGCAGTTTTTGGAGTGTTAAAACTGTTTTGTTCAGTGAACAGAAAGCAACTAGAGCTATGATCCCCAACATGAAGGGTCATAACTCGTTGTAGAAGTGCTGAAGAATTACACAAGTAAGATCAGGGCAATGTCATATTCCAATGCTGGGATAGTAGTGACACGAATGATAACTGAAAGATCAAGATAGGTGTTATAGAGAGATGAGATATATGAAAGAATGATAAGTAAATACAAGACGCTAGCAGCTTTATACATAAACGTTATTGATCAGCTGAGAGGGTCACATGAGATGCAGGGAAATTCTGTTACAGTAACGGCTGTCCATAAGGTTACGCTGAAAGATGTCATATACGACTAAAGAAAACCATTGTTAATGTGTTTAAAGAAGCAAATAATGATGGAGAGATCTGAGTGATTGAACGGCAGAATAAAGTGTGCCAGATGTGAATGATTAGAGGAATTGTGGATGAAATATCGGGAAGAATCTTACTTGCTGCTCCAGTTAAGACAAATGTATGGTAGTATTGGCATGCCTGTGAATTTGGCATTTGTCAAAAGGTTGACATTGAGTATAGGAACTAGAAACAGATCTTTTAGAAGTGCGGTAATAGAATGATAGATGAAATAAGGGAATTTTGAGGATTAGATGAAACCACGAAAGATGAATTTAAAAAGTAAAGGGCAATGACTGTGGACGTAATAACACGGAAGTTTGATGAGATTAAGCGAGATCAGTGGGTGCAGTATGTGAGGGAGATGTGTCAGTCGGGAGATAGAGGAAGTGTATATACGTAATAATTCAGTTTTCAATACTTTATTCCTTTTATTGGACTGTAGGAGTCGTCGTGAACTCTTATATAAACCTCATCCAGTGTAAACCATCCAGATGAGTTAATGGCCAACGACATATAACGTGTCAATGTGATTGTTAGATATTATTCATGATTTTCGTTAAGCGACTAATCTTCAAATGCCAGTGTGATTGGCAGTTATTATCATTCATGAATTCTTTCGTTAAACGACTAATCTTCAAGCGAACCAGCACATTTACTTGATTAGTAAATTTCCAGTGGCATACTTAAATGATAGATTTATTAAGCGAAGATAGAGAACACTTAAATGTTACAGTTTTATTTTTGCTTCCAAGTACACTGTTTTTAATTTTCAATATGAAATATGAAGGGTTTTGGTCATCAAAAGTGCGATATTTCTCATTAACATGATTGAATTTCATTTTCTCACTCCCATCAGTTTAATTTATGATTTTCATATAAAAAAAAAGAATAGTGAGATGATGATGTATAAGTCTGTTGTTTTGATGTCGGAAAATACAAATTATAGGGGAAATTTTGATAGATCACATGGTACGTAGCAGCTGTTCTGGTCTATCTGCCATACACGCCCTAGTCCAAAGCTTTTTCCTTCCAACCCCATTTCTTTTTAGGTTTCCTGAGTGTCTCCCGAGTTTCAAGGTTGTATCATCTCTACCAATTTAGTAGGTACGTGTGAATCTTAGTTTTTACTTTTGAATTCTTCAGTTACATCACCTCTCTTGTGAGAACATCACGTTAAGCCAGATGTTTAATCTTTTGGAAAGTGCGACATGAATTGTGTCACTGTACAGCAGATATCATCAGAGAGAGATCACTGTCATACATATTTTTCAAATACTACGTAGATTACATGAAAACTCGGTTTAGGAAACGATCAAGAGCAAATCTTAGATGTGATCGCTGACAACCGTAAAAGTTGATTGCATTCATTTTTGTTATAAGAATTTAACAAAAATTCGTAAATACTTTGCCTTGTCTTTTCTTTTTCCATTTCATAATTCTCTATATTTCAGTTAAGGCCCGGCCTTGATGTGATCTTTTATCCGTGACTGGAGCCTTCAACATAAAAAAAAATAATACGTTTATTCGCATGTAATACACGTGCATTACATTTTTTTGTGTATCTATCACGAAAGAAGATGGGAATATTCCTTCAGGCACAGAATGTCTGGAACTTCATCAACAAATCTGAGTCCTTACGAATGTTTACAGAGTTCAGAATGTTTGTAGAAAACTTCTGCCACTTCCAGAAACCGAGGCATTACAGGCCGTCTCAGAATTATGACCCAGCATTGTTTCCACAGCCAAGCTGCGTGAGACTAAGGGAGGAGGAATTCGTCTTTAAGATAAAAGTGATGTTGAATAAAGAAAAGACGTCAGTAGATACTTATATGAATTAAGAAATTAATATAATGGTAAAGTCGTACCTGAAAATACCTTCAGATATTTGCTTGTTGCAGCTTAGCTACACAACTCTTTTACTTCTCGATTATTGGTAATGTAAAAAAAAATAAAATCGAAGGGGAAAGACACAGCCATCGGGCGTGCACTATTTTCCCAACTTTATGCGTGACAGAAGAGGATGTTTCCCTCCCGGAGCAGCCATGTCGTTGCTCAGGTCCCGCCTCCATCACACCCGCTTGGCTTTTACTCCTCTCCTTTATCTCTTTTATCTCCCACAACTTCTCGATCTTTCTCTATCGTTTTCCCCTCTCCGTGTCTTGTTAGTGAGGGGAAACTTGCCTGGAGGAGCTGAAGACGACCTCACCATTCCATCTCTCACAAAGCTTGGCAGTAAGAGTCTGGGAGTCCACATAACACTGGTGCTGGAGGAGGGGATGATGGTCTCCCTGTGGCTGGGTTGGAGGATGTGGTGAAGATATTGCTGGGGATGTTGGTGATGTGAGTTTGTTGTCGTGCGTGGTGAAGGTTGTTGGTTGTGGTGATGATTGTTGGTATTGTCACTGTTGGTTGTGGTGATGATTGTGAATGTTTCATGTACCAACGGTGTTGATGCTGTGGAGTGTAGTCGGCGGTATTGGTGAAGTTTTATTGTGTATGTTTGATATGTATACCAAGGATCTGTATGCTGGATGTGGATACCAAGGACCTCCTCAGTGGCACGACCGCTCCCTGTGATACCTTAGGATCCCGCAGGACATTTTCATGGCAAGCCGAGAGGTTTTCCTACGCCAGTACCGCTGCCATCCTCGAGTCTTAATATGATACTTGGGAAACTTCGTGTTGCCTTCTTCGTAATATTCTCAGTCTTCCTTTTGCATTTTTTAATACTAATCTCAAAAACGTTACTCTTATTATTATATCATCTTTCTTTCTGGCTAAAGTCATAGCCCCAAGTTGTTACAGACATCTGCAGGACACTTGAATAGAAGTTATAAACCTTGAGCAACATTATACATACAGTAGACCTCAGGGCAAATGCCGCTCCCTAGACCAAGAAAAAACACTTGATCTTGATAAATAGAACGACACAAACTCCTGCACTGCTCAGTTGTTTAAGGCCGTCGTCTGTGACAGCCTTCGTGGACCCGAGTCGCTCCCAGTCAATCTCTCAAACATGGGAACTCCATCATCATCTAAGGATATATGGCAAGTAGACTTTACATAACTTTATACAACTTTTCTACAACTCCCCAATTATTATTCAAAATTTCTTGATCTCTTTCACAACCCTTAAAACCTCGTAGAACTTTCTAAAATCATCCACTCGTCTCAACAGTCTCCTCCGACCTGTGTATTGTATTTCCTATCTCCGCTACAAGCTTCCGTTGGGTGACGTATAACAGCATCCTACAATGTGCTTCCTTAGTTAATGGTTATTGTCAGACTATATGGACACTGACGCTCTATTTTCCTTACGAGGATTAGATCCAATCACCGGTACATCACCAGCACTATGGAGGAGGCGGGTCGCTCCACAGCTGATTAACCATGTGTAGAGATTGAATGGGCAATGGTTGTATAGAGGTTATTAGGCCATGGTTGTGTAGAGGTTATTAGGCCATGGTTGTGTTGAGGTTAATGGGCCAGGGTAAAGTAAAGGTCAATTGGTCATGGTTGAAGTGTGTAGAGGTCGATGAGTATTGACTCTGAAGAAGAAACTAGACTATGGTTGCGTAGATGTGAATTGACCGTAGTTATATAGAGGCAAATGGGCCATGGTTGTGCAGCTGTTAATGGATCATGGATGTGTAAAGTTTAATAGGCCATGGCTGTGTAGATATTCATATGCCATAGTTATAATTAGGTTCATAGGTCGTGGTTGTGCAGAGGTTAACGGGTCATGATTAAATAAAAGTTACTGGGTCATTGTTGTGTACATTTTATTGGACCATGATGATGCACATGTTAAAAGGGCCGTGGAGATGTTGATGGGCTATGGTTGTGTAGATTATCCTGCTGGACCCTCCGAGTAACTTGTAAAGTGGAAAATATATCCCTGGCGTTAGGAAAAAAGAAATACTTCCCACGTATAACTTGTGTGTCTTAAAAGACGACTAGGAGGGGCGGAAGCAGGGAGCTGGAAAATTTCCCCTTCCTATATATCAATATCTAAAGGTTGGAACAGAAGGATCCACGCTGGGAGTGCTCATCTTCCTCGAAGGCTAAGCCTGGGGTGTATAAATGTGTTTGGATGTAACCAAGACGAGAAGAAGGGATAGATAGGTTGTAGGTTTCAGGAAAGAAACCTGGATGTTCTAGCTCTGAGTGAAACAAAGCTTAAGGGTAAAGGGGAAGAATAATTTGGAATTGTCTTGCGGGTACAGCCAGGGGCTATTGTCAAGGCGAGAGTTGATGAAGGGGTAGCACTAATGTTGAAGGAGAAGTTGTGGAAATGTATGAGTGTCAAGAAAGTGAACCCCAGACAGATGTGGATAAGAATGAAAGCGAAGTACGAGAAGTGGGTGATTATTAGCGTTTAGGAGCAGCTCAGTGAGTGTGTCGGCAGTTTTGATGCGAGAGGTCGAGCATAAATGATTGCGAATTGAATGCAAAAACGGATGATGTGGCAGTTGGTATAAATGGGGACCATGAGAAATTCAGTGACGTGAATAGAAATGGTGAGCAGCTTGTTGAGTTGTGTGCTGAGAAGGGACAGGTAATTGCATTATTTTTATTCATATCAACTCTCAACTTCCTCTTTGCACGCACCCTCTCAGACTCAGACACAATCTTCTCGAGTTTCTCACTCGAGTCTGTCACCAATGCTGTATCACCTGCAAACAGCAACTGACTTACCTCCCAGTCTCCCCACCCACCGTATATTGTAGACCCACCCCTCTTTCCATAACCCACACATTTACCTCCCTCATCACTCCTTTTATAAACTGGTTAAACATCCTTGGTGACATCACACACAGTTGAGGCAGACCCATCTTCACCTGTAACCACTCACCTTCCTCTCCTCCTACTCGCACACACGTCGTACTCTCTTGATGAAACTTCCTCACTGCTTCCAATAGCTTTCTTCCCACACCATATATTCAAATCAGCTTATACAAAGCATCTCTCTCAACCCATCATATGCCACGTATGTACGTACATATTCTTTTTTTTAAGTATTTCTCTTACAAATTCTTCAAAGCATACACTTGATCCACACACCCTCTACCACTCCTGAATCCTCATTGTTTCTCACTCTGATACTCTGTGCATGCCACACTTTTTCAATTACCAGTTTCCCATACATTTTACCAGGTATACTAAACAGACTTTTACCTATGTGATTCAAACATTTACTTTTGTCCACCTCGTCTTTATACAATGGCACAATGTAGGCATTCTTCCAGTCCTTCGGCATCTCACATATGTTCTCCTGATCCACAAGTCAACAACACTGTCACCCCTTTTCCTGAGAAATTGAAATGAAATCATATCTATTCCAGCCCTTTTGCTTCACCTTACCTTACGCAAGGCTTCCACCACCTCTTCACTTTTCACTAACTATTTTCCATGACTCGTCACTTGTACATCCACATCCCAAACGCCCGACATTTGCCACCCTATCGTCCAACACATTTAAATGTTCTTCAGAATACTCATTTCATCTTTTCTTCTCTTCTTTGTCTATTATCACTTCCCGATCATCTCCCCTCACTGATGCTCCAGTTTGGTCTCTTGTTTTCCTCACACTATTCACGTCCTCCCAACACATTGTTCTTATTCTCCCTCATGTTTGCTGACGCTTGTCTTACCTTATCTATTCTTAAACAAATCTTCGAAACTCTTGCCAAGGACACAACTGAGTCCAGTTTATATATGATTCATTGGTAGTAAGGGTTGATAATACTAAAATGTTTGTTTTGTCGTTCCTTACCACACCTACAAGTGCTTGCTGGGGAGATCGTGGTGGTATTATCATTATTTGCTACCGGGATTCTGGAGGTTGGTTGATAGTTTAGTAATGGGACAACGTTGGATGGCGCTGGGATAGTATTGGTTGTATGCTGACGGTGGGTGATGTTACCGGGGATATAATTGGTTAGATACTCGGGGGAATTTACAGATTGCTCAACAATTCTCTTCCTGTTATCTGCCGTTTATTCCATTTGTTTTTTCTTCCGAGCTGGTAACATCCAGTCATCTCGACCTTGCCTCTAATGATACCGAGTGCCTGCTGTGTCCCCTGTGAGGTCCGTCCATGTTTAAGAGTAGCCCCGAGAGCCCATCAGATCGACATAGGAGCCGACACTGACACTTTTGGGAGGAGTCGATAGACAGGCTGTCCGTCCAGCAGAAGAGTGAGAATAATGTAGCAAACTGCTCTTCATTAATGGACCAACGATGACGGAAGAGGAACAAAGATATATATACTTCTTTGTTTCATTATTGTTCGCCATTTCCCACGTCATCAAGGTATCGCAAGGAAGAGACGAAGAAAGGCCGCATTCGCTCGCATCCATTCTCTCGCTACACCGAAACCACAGCCCCCCATCCACAACCACAAGTGTGGCGTTGCCGGTCTTCACCTGCATAATATTATGCTGCAGGTAATAAGGCCCTTCGACGAGGTCGGCAAGGTTGTATCATCGTCAGTGGACGAAAGAGAGTACAGTCTAATCCATGAACTTCTCACTCTAAAGGAGTCCATCATTTCCCTGCAACTGGATGTAGCACAGCCATGAGGCTGCAGGATCCCGAAAATAGTGGTTTTGTATTTATATGGTTAAAAAGAATGATTATAAAGTATGTGTGTATGAGCGTAATCGGATATACTGTTTTCTCTGAGTCACCATAACGTAATTTATACATGAAAATATTTGCATGAGTCCAGCACCATCATAATTATATAGCGATTCACAATTAAACTATTTTCAACATTTTCATCATCTCAGCTGGAGGTAGAGCCTCCAGAGCAAGCCAGACTAATAAACCTTGTCAGGCCATTTGATACCACGGACATTATTTCACAGCTTTTGTTCATATCAGCCGTTGAGCTTGGCTGCACTCGCAAACGATAGCTTAGACAACGCCCCAATGTCATACTAACTCACTCTTAATCTCTAACTAATATTTTACGGTCACCTAACATATAGTGTGAGATTCCTGTGAGAGTCGAGAGCGTCACCGGACCCCTGTCGAGTCTCCTCCACGCTGACCCGGGCGAAGCCTTAAAAACGTCTCAGGCAGAGCTGGTTTGATCCGGACAGAGCCAGAGGCAATTACGACAGCAAAAGAGAGCGTGAGTGTGGAGTAAATGAGAGCGGGGGCGGATTAATGGCTTCCTGGGGAGAAGGAAGATACACTGTGAGTGTAGAGACTGATGGAGCGAGTGAAGTTGATGAAACTAAGTGAAGTTGACGAAGCGAGTGAGGTTGATGGAACGAGCGAGGCTGACGAAGCCACTAAGAGAATGAGGCTGATGAAACAAGTGAGGCTAATGAAGCGAGTGACGTTAATGGAGCAAGTCAGGTTGATGACGGGAGTGACACTGGCGAAGACAGTGAAGTTCACGAGGCATGTTACGCATGTTGACTGTGTTTATATGGATGGTTACGGTGTTCTGTAGCTTTTGTGTCGCCTGGCGTAGCGCAGCAGACACGTAGAGATCGCCTCGCCCCTCGTCATCGTCGTCCATCTGTCCGTCGTCTGGGGTCAAACTTTAATATGCAACATAACTTTGGTCATAAGTTGAAAAGTTTTTTAGATTAAATACGCGTGAAACTTTATACAGTTGTTTCCCAACATGAAAAAGATGGATGGCGTAAAATCCATAACTTTAATATAGAATCTGTCTGAGTTATGCCCATTATCAAAAGGTTTAACCTAGTTCTTCACAACTCGTAAACTGATTAACTTTTCATCTTTTGCCATGAAACTTAGCAGATGATTTTGATATTTTCCAAGCAATATTTCCACTCATTCTTATAACACTTCCAGTAACTATGTTATACTGCGGGCGACACAAATGTTCCATGCAACACCTGTTTAGTTTTATATGATCCCATTAACTTTCTGACCTCACACAGTTTTATGCCCCACATGCCTCTTAGATTCTCACCATCCATCCTCCGATCTTTTTCACTCCCATCTAGTCCTACGCTGAAATGACGGGCTGATATAAATATTCTCACCACATAATCTGAAAAGTTTTCCTCTTAGCGTTATCACAGGAACGACCTCTCATACTCTTTACTATCGGAAACATGTCAGTCACACTCTTGTCTGAGTTCTTTTCTCTACCTCTGTCACCTATATCTATGAACGTTATAGTTTAGAGAGAACATATCTATAGCGCTAATACCCACTGATATACACATTCCACGTTACTTTTCCCCATAGGGCCTAACCTTTATCCAATACATCTACCATCATCACCTCCATTCCCAAATTTTGTAGTGGATCAGGTACAGACAACCTCTGAAAATCAATCACATACACCCTCAACCCAGTGTGATATTGGGGAACATAGACTTCCATACCCACACAAACGCTTCTTAATATTTTTTTTGCTTTCTACGCTCAGCTGAATCAAGTAAAGCAAAGTTATCCATACAGAAATTCCTTCGATTGCATCCGGTCCCTAACCATTCTTCCAATTTCTTCATCGGAGAGATCCACAGCCCTAAACATTTCTCTCACTGTATCTATGATTCTTTCCCGTGTTACATCTCTACTCCTTGTACCTTCTGCTGCACTACTGTTCATGTTATTGACCAGCCTTGGGTCTACCACATGTGCGTTTTCCATGACCATACCACCCTGAAAGAATTTTATCTAAGCGCTTCTCTAATGATTTCTTTGTGGTAGTTATCCTTCTCACATCTTCATCCACTATTTACCTATCCTCTTAGTACTAACTATAATACTTAAGTTATCCATCTCTAAAGCTCTTATCATTTCTTGTCTATCTTGACCTATATAAACTTGGTTTTTACATCCAGATATTAGAATTATGACAAGTTCCTCCTCATGCAAGTTTTATTTTTTTTTGTACGCTTTACGCAAAGGTTTCTCCCGTTCACCAGACCTATCAATACGTCTCCATTTTCTTTCGCTTGCTTGATTCTACTTCTGAACTTTACTACAAAATATCTAAACTTATAACTACTCTCAATTCTTTACCGTAAATACTGATATTAAAATCTACTATCTCCATCCCCATCGAAAACTAGAGTCCTACTTCTACTGATATTAACTTTGAAAATTCTTCTATGTACATCATTCCAGCAACATCATCTGATTCAGCGAGCATCACGGTGTCATCCGCGTACACCAAATGTTGATCCTCAACTCTGTTCCTCCATGATGAGGCACTACACCATTATCACCCAACTGGCTCTCACTCACGTAATGCTCCATTCATTAAACATTAAATAACCATATATATTTCACACCTCTTACTCACACTACCAAACACTCTCACATATGCACAATTTCCATTACAAAGACTCTTTAAATCATTCAAGTCTTCCGTGCTCGCCATATAGTCAAAACTTCCCCGAGGACTTTCGAGTTCATTTAATCATATGCCTCTTTTAAATCCACCTTCTACTTTTTCTTTAGAACTTTCCTTGTTACTTGTCTGAGTTCAAACCTCCGGTTTACACATCCTCTTCCCTTCCTAATTCCATCACGTCCATAGCTAACAAGGATACATTAATGCTTTCAACATGATCAATCCGTTTTACTATAC
>JAUTYZ010274610.1:0-10107 GCA_032273725.1 Panulirus interruptus
AGATGAAAATTTCGAACTGAGAGCAGAGAATCGTGTGAGTTCCATGTTGTCGAGTGTGCTGTGTGAAATAGCGTATTTGTGGATTGATTGTCGGCTACCCACGTTTAGAATGGGCAGGAAGACAGCGACCTGGGCCGAGGGGTTGGTGGATTGAACAACCACCACATCACTGGCTCACCGCGTCGCCATGACTAGCCGTACCGATACCCAGGTAATGGTTCCTCTCTGGTCGGTGGCTGCTTGCTGCTTAATACCTACCTGTGCCACCTGTCTTGTGTCACCCAGCTGTGGCACCTATTTTCTGACACCTATGTACCCATTTTGGCCTAGTCGAAATTAATTTGAACTCCAAGTATCTCTAGACCTGACGGAAAGGTTACAGAAAGAGGGAAAATAAAAGAATGAAGAGAATTTCACAGCTTTGTGGCTCGAGGAAAGAAGAGGGTATCGTAACGGTCAATCCTCGTGTGGCTGGTCTCTACATACAAACTTTAGAAAGCAGCAACCCTCCTTTTTTTTACACGCCATAGCACTGGTGTAGAGCTTACTGTTGTTAGCGTTCAACGTTCATCCCGCTTGTTGACCGCACAGGAGAGAGGGCGAGAGTGAGTAATACATACCTAACCACTCACTAAGGTAGTAGGTCTGCAGCCTACAACACAAATCATCACAAACCTACATAAATCCGGGATGGGGATGCCAGCGACCGTGGTTGCTGACATACAGCTGGCGGGCGGGCGGGCGAGCGCACAACCTCTCCAACTTGTGCAGTTTGCTCTGTTAAAGTTGCTGCTTCCAAAAGTTTGCCGTCCGAAAGTTGGTAGTTACGAAAGTTTTCCCGTCTCCGAGTTCTTTGGTTCAGAGCCTTGGATGGGTTGTCCAGGAAGAGATTTAGGAAAGACAGGTGGAGAGCAGGCAGCCGTGCACAGACTTTGTAAGCGTCACAAAAAATCGGCTTAAGGGCAACCGGTTCGTTGCAGTGAGTGTGCGTCATAAGTTACAAAGTCAGGAACGGTGAAGACACTTCCTTCAACTCACAAAATGATTTTCTCTGTAAAAATACGTCGTAGGTCAATTGTATATCCTGTGTCCAACTGCTGATACGTCATACCGAGACAACGTAATATGAGGGGTGACATCCTACTCCCCTTTACTCCTCCTTCGGACCCCCCCCCCCCTCCCATCACCTATACAGTATCTCTCCGGCCACAGTTGCTGCCCTTCCTCCATGGGTCGGGGGCTAACAGTGGGGGTGCTGGATACGCCGGCTGACACTACTGGCAAATGTTGACTGGGCGATGGATGGCTCGCCCGGTGCCAATTATTGTGGACTTGTGGGGCCCTGGGAGGCTTTAGTGATTTAGAGAGAGAATGGTCATTCGAGGCTTCGAACTCGGAAAAGAGATGACGAATCATTTGGCCGACTGTGAAGCAGTGCCTCATTCTGTTACTGAGCTTCACTGATCTCATGTGCTTTCTCGGTCACTTCCTCTCCCACTTTACTCCCTCCCGCGTTCGTCTCCCATTTCTTTCCTTTCCCACGATCGCTCACGTACACAGGCCCGCGGGTCTTTGTTCCTGAAATAGGGGCTGGTGGCGCGTGAACAGTGTCCGGTGTTCCAAACGCTGTTGCCGGCCTTCCGGGCGAGCGGTGAGGCCGGACGGATGTGGGTGCGGACGACACATTGGAGGCCCCGTGCCACGTAATTGGCCTCTTCCAGCCCCTCGGGAGTTCCTGTTGTAGGGGATGAGTGGTCACTCTGTGGGCACTCAGGCTCACCTGATGCCTGGATCAATAACGGTTTGCCACTCGACCTGGGCACCGGGCCCGCCCGTAGGCTGCCTCGCATGTCTTCTCTTCTTTTCCTATTGCTTTCTTATGTAATTCTTTTTTTTTCCTTGCTTAGCAATATCAAGTAGAGATATCCTTCATCCATGTAGCCATGTTGTACGCTTGTGACACTGCGTAATTGCAGATTGTATTTTCATAGTTACATTGTGATGTATTGTTAAGGTTATTGTTGATGTAAATTTATTTTTCCTTATATAGTAATGGCGGAAGAATATCAGTTTCCACCTCTTTCAACTTATCAGTATAATGATAATTCTTTCCATGCAGTAATGGCAAGATAACCGGTGTATTTTTCTATCACGTATGTTTGTGTGATCGACTTCTGGCTTAATAACCATTCAGCAGTTGATAGCCATTAAATCCAGCAGCGCACATAACATATCAGTGACCAGAAAGAGAAAATACTATCGGAAAAACTCAAGGAGAACTGCGTGGTTCGTAACTTGTACAACAATATATATGCAATGGTATTGACAAAAGCAGTGCTTCGCAGCTGGTGTACCGCTACATACCTAATTCATATATACCCTAGCCTGAGCCAGGTACCCATTTTATCGACCAACCTCTAAGGGTGGATGAACAGCTGGGTTGACTGTGGACTGACTACCGCAACCAGGATTCGAACCTATGCGCTCGACACTGGGTGGCCCCAGAATGCGTCACGATCTGGAAGGCCAACCACTACACCACGGAGGTCCATGATTGGAAAAATAAAACGGATATGGCACTGTCTTAACAAACAAATGCAATAAGTATTTTATGAAAATTTATTTTTTAAATCACTTAAATATATCTCTGATTATAAAGGCACTACGTTTGTTTTACTATATTAATGTTTGCGAAGAAGATAATTCGTTTTCGTTTCTTTCATTGGGAATTCTGGCAAAATTTGATTATGTGCCGCGAGGATCAAGCAAACTCGAAAACGTGTCGTGAAAAAGAAGTGGATGAAGAACACTGGACTAAAAAAAAGCAACAAGCTGCAGTATATCGGTCATCCTCTGGACCTGGACCTTGGCAACCAGTCAGGTGTATATACAGTATACCGTTTGACATGTTTTGTGTTACTCCTGTAATGTTTTTGTTTCTAGCCATTTGTTTATTTTATGGCGCGATATTCCTCAGTAGTAGGTATAATTTTTCCCAGGTGTACGATACTGTTAACTGTCGATCGTCCTGCCGTTTCAAGAATTTTGACTTTTTATGTTATTTGAACTCTGCGTCAAGTGCGCCTCCAGAACCTCTTTTGTTAGTGTGTTTATATTCCGCCAATTACTCAACTTTTTTTTCTAATACCCACGTCCCTTGTCTTATACCCACACTAGGACTTGTGTCATCTTTTCATCACGATACATGATGGTTGATGGATAGGATAGTTAAGATGGGGTGGACTGTTCTTCGCATTCCCCGCCAGCACAACTTGTAAAGCGGGCTGCACCAGCTCGCAACGCCCTAGGACGACTGCAAGACATTGTGGGATAGGCTGCATTATTCTTACTGCCATTTATTGAGGTTTTCTTGTGTTGAAGATGGTACTCAGGGTGGGATAAGCCTATCACGGTTAATCCTGGGCTTCGAGCCCTCATAACCCTTCTCTCTGAAGATAAACGCTGCTGACAACTGGAGTTATTTAAGCTTAGATGGAAGAATTATGCTCTGTCTTCTAGACTGCATGCTCAAGAAAGTGATATACAGGTTGCACTCTTCAAAGCATACCTTGCTGATAATGCCCTGAAGGCATATGAGTTTCGAGTTCGATTCTAAGGAGAGCTCTGGAATTAATCAGGAAATCTAGGAGAAATTCGAGCAATATGTCATTGGTAAGGTCACTGTAACAACGAAAGGTTGCTATTTAACGGACGTTGTCAAGAGGAAGAACTCTTAGATAAGTAAAGATTCGTTGTTAAGAGACAGAATAGTATTAGGCATCAGGGATTCAAACTGAGCTGTTGAAAGTAAGTTAACTAACTCTTGAGAAATGTGTTAATGTATGAAAAGCTACTGAAAATTCTGTATTTCAAAACCGAGCCATACACACAGAAACTGTTAATATAGTTAAGCATGGTAAATCTGCTTCAAAGAATCATGTTCCATGTAAGTGTAACAAATATTAGCAAAAGCAATATTTTTGTAACCATAAAGAAATCTATACATAAGGTAAATGATTGCAAGTCTGAAAGTTCCCCTGAGGGGGAGGACATTTACACTGAATCTTCCAATTCTGACAGTTCTCTAAACCTTGTAAACTCTGAGTTTTCCTGTACTTTAAATATTGAATGCCTTATGATTGTAGGCTGTGAAGAATAAATCGTCCAGGTAGACACTGGTTCCTCTGTAAATACGCCTTCTGCTCTTTATGCCCGAGATTTTCAGCACATCTGTAGAGTAATTACTGCCTGGAATAATTCTCCAGTGACACCTCTTAGTTCATGCAGAAGGAACGTCTGGAACCCGAAGAATACGAAGAAATATTCTGTTGAATATGTTGCCTTCAAGGATTACTAGATGCCACATCTAGCAATGAAAGATAGGTGTCAAATATGGCTCATAATGTAAATCAGAACATTTGATCGTGTCAGCGTAGTTAATGTGGAGGATGATTTATGCTGTGATCTTGTCATTCTTCCGTGGCCATATATAATGAAGGTAGACCTACGCATACAGCCAGTTGTTATGCCCAACAGAAGGGTTCCTGTTGCTCTTAAGGCTGTATTAGATAGCCTGGTCAGTCAAGGTGTCATCGTTCCAGTAGGCAAGACAACACCGTGGGTCAACCCGTCACCTAGAGAGTGGAGAGATTAGGGTATGTGTTGATCCTGGTGAGCTTAACAAAGACCTGCTTCGAGAACACTATACACTGTCAATGCTCGAGGACATCGTACGTGAGGTAGGTGTCCTGTGTCTTCTCTAAAGGTGACCGTGCATCAGGATACTGTCACGTCCAGCTCGAGCAGCCTTCTAGTATGCTTACCACTTTTCAGATTTGTTTAGGAAGGTATCCTTGGTTAAGGCTTCCCTTTGGATTATCTCTTTCTTAGAAATCTTTCAAAATCGACTCTGTGAAGCTCTGCTAGGTCCCTCAGGTGTGGTCCGTATCGCTGATGACATTGTGATCCATGGAAAAAATAAACAAGGACAAACTAGTCTTCAGAACTGAGATTGTTACTTCTATGGACGCTGCATTACAAAGGATGGCTTGCAGTCTGACCCTGACAAGGTAAAAGCTATCAAACACTTTCCTGAATCAACCAGTGTGGAAGAAATTCGACAGTTTTTAGGTGTGGATAATTACTTGGCAAAGTTTCTACTCAGTGCACCTGATGTACTCCACCCCTCTCATAATTTGGTTAAGAAAGATGTACCTTGGACTTGGTCAGACAGCCAAAAGCCGGATTTTACATGCATTGAGGACATGATAGTCAATTCCCCTGTATTTGTCATTTATGATCCCTCTGAGGAACTTTCTTTTGGAAACGATGGCAGTGTCTATGGATTGGGATCCATTATCATGCAAAGTGGTAAACCAATTGTCTTTGCTAGTCGATCGCTGTCTCCAGCTGAGAAAAATTATGCACAAACTGAAAGAGAAATGCTAGCTATTGTGTTGTATATGGATTAGAAAATTTCATTGCGCCTATAGCAGTCCAGTTAGGCACAGACCAACAAACCTATGGTATCCGGTGCAACTAAACCTGTCAAGAAATTCTTGGCAACTACAAGCCATGATTCTTCGTACACAAGACTACCACGATAAGTTAGAACATAGGCCTGGTAAAGATCTGCTAGTTGCTGATGCTCTATCCCGGGCCCCAGTTGAAGATGAGCGAGATGAGTAACTGCATTCTGTGAACAGCTTGCCTCACTCTCATCTTGAAACATGGCGTCCTCACGAAATCAAAACTACAACTGAAACGGATCCGACTCTCAGGCACCTGAGAGAAACCATAGTGAATGGGTGGCCTACGGATATAGGCCCACATCCTAACCTGCTTAACCCTATATTTTAACTAAAAGAACGAGATGACTTCATGAAGGCATAATTCTTAGAGGAGGACGAGTGGTCATACTGCCCTCTATACGCTGAGATGAAAGAAAAGATTCACGAAGGACACTCTTGAGTAAATTCATGTCTTCGCAGTCGGACATGTCGGCTGAGATGTGTGAATTCAGTGAATCGTGGGATTTGCGCATCATACATCCCTAGACAATCTGCATAACCTCTGTATCAACATGAAGCACCAGGATGGCCATGGGAGAATGTAGTGACATATCATCAGAGGACGACATTACTTAGTGACACTGTGTGTGGACTACTACAGCCACTACATAGAAGTGAACTACATAAAAGAAACAACCTCAGAAGCTGTCATCACCACAACCACTTTGTTCGACATGGAATACCCGATGTTGTAGTAAGTGACAACGGTCCCCCAGTTCTCACACCAACTCAAGTCCTTCGCGAAGGCTTGGTACTTACCTTACGAAACTTGTAACCCTGGCCACTCCCAAGCAAATGGCGCAGCTGAAGCCGCTGTCAAGAACTGTAAAACCAATGATGAAATGCTGTGATGCTCATGAAGATTCGTTCCTTGGACTCATGAACGTCCGCAACACACATCAAGAAGGCTAGTGCATTGCAGTGACTCATTGCAAGGCGCACCAAGACCCTCATACACAGCACAAAGGGATGTCTGAACACGGACAGATATGCTGAGGAGTAATAGTGAACGGGAGGTAAACGTGCTGCTGTTGTGGAACGACACTTGAACTACAGAAACCTCAAAAAATCACTATTGGTAGGCAATACAGTAAGGTTACAGCCATTCATTGATGCGAAGACGCGGAAGAAGCTAGTGTCAACAGGAGGCTCAAGAGCCGGACTTGCAAGGTCACTATAGATGGCAATATGTTCAGAAAGAACCACTAGTTATTGAGACCTCAACACCATCAAGAAAGACTCTAGCAACTATCTAGAGTCAACGCCAATGCCTTAAACACAGGATCGTAGCTCTGCAACATGTTCAGTGAGAACCCAGAAACAGATGTGGCAACTTGAGGCCAAGGGAAATATGTTACCAAGTCAGGCAGGACGTGCCATGGCACCAATGAGACTAAATTTGTAATTTTGTATAGTTTTTCTGTTAGAAATGGGAAGGTATTACGGTATGTAAATTCTGTGGCAAGTGCGCCTCCAGAACCTCTTTTGTTTGTTTGTTTATCTGCCGTCAGTGGAACCATACCGGAGACTAAGAAAGGAAGACTGTTCCACTACTCTGCTTCTTTGTGTAATACCCACGTCCTTGGTCTTGTACCCACACCAGGACTGGTGACATCTTTTCATCACGAAACAGGCTTGACACTTTTTCAGGAATTCTGACTCGTCCCTCATGACCTTATTATTTCGTGTTCTGCATCATTAATCGTGTACCTTTACATCTCGTTTTCTTCCACTGATGTTGATGAGCACTATTTATTCGCTTTTGTTTTGTATTTGTTATAAAGAAGTTTTTTCTTATGGGAGGGTGAGTAACCATTGCATGGTTACAAGATAATAAGAAAAGTTTCTCTTTAAACTCTGAGAAGTTTAGAATATTTGCCCAATATTATTATTATTATTATTATTATTATTATTATTATTAAGTAATAGTAGTAGCGTTTTCTAGATTTCCGGGTCCGGCTATGTCATTACTATTTATGTGTTACAAGGAGAGAGTTTTATATTCGTGTTGCCCCGTCTCTTAACCTTGTATATGTATACCTCGTCTTTACTCCATTATATGTACACACACACGCACACACACAAACACCATGCATACACGGATCGCCTGGAATCAAATCCGCATAGGTTCAAATTTTGGTCGCGGCAGCCGGTCCACAGTCCACCCAGCTGTTCATCATCCCTTAGGGGCTGGTCGACAAAATGGGTCCTTGGCATATGTTAGGGTTTGTGTGTGTATATACATACATAAGAGTAAAGTCATGGTACTTATTTACAAGATTAAGAGATGGGGCAACACTAGTGGAAAACTCTCTCCCCGCAACCTATAAATAGTAATCACACACACACACTTCTTAACTTATACCAGGTACTTAACCTGATGAGCAGAACGGCACGAGAGACTACCCTTGGATCTGATAGTCTTAAAGGTACCTTTAAGTCAGGTCAAAGGTCAGGCTGCCATACCCAAAGCTTGAGCCATAGTGTTCAAAGGGTGAGCACTATATTCTCTCGCCTCAAGCGGGAGATAAATTTAATTCACATTTAGGAAAAAACATGGAAGGCATGGTTCATAATTACATTAATATTACCGTAATATTTTACTAAATATTTCCAGTTGTCATGACGACAAACCTTTGACAATAACACTTACATTTATATATACGATAAGGAAAAGTGTGCTTGTGTTTGAGGCTCCAAAGTGCTCCACTGAACACCCGCCAGTGATGTGCGCAGTCGTTAAGAAAATTCAAGTTGTCATTGATTACTGAACTACCATGGACGGTGTTTGCATCAGACTCCCTTCTTTCTTTCTAGAACCAAGTTTGCCTGACTTCTTCCTGAACCCCAAGTTGCCTGACTTCCTGAACTCCAGGTTGCTTGGCTTCTTCCTGAACTTCAGGTTGCCTGACTTCTTTCTAAACTCCAGGTTGCTTGGCTTCTTCCTGAATTCCAGGTTGTTTGGCTTCATCCTGAACTCTAGGTTTCCTGGCTTCATCCTGAACTCCAGGTTGTCTGGCTTCCTGAACCCGTTTGCCTGGCTTCTTCCTGAACCCCAGGTTGTCTGGCTTCCTGAACCCCAGGTTACCTGACATCATGGACCCCAGATTGTCTGGCTTCTTCCAGAACCCCAGATTGCCTGGCTTCTTCCTGGACCCCAGGTTGCCTGGCTTCTTCCTGGACCCCAGGCTACCTGGCTGTGATATGCACAAAAGAGAAAACACATTAAACATATGGGTCCCAAGATTCTTCAACGCAATGCCATCTACCTTCAGAAACAGCACGGGATGCATGGTAGAGAAGTTCAACTGTGGTTTATAATGAGATAAGCATCTCTGCATAGAGGATTTCAGATGATGAATGTAAAGAGAGGAATGCTTAGTGATAGAAGGTCAGAGTTGTACATAGTTGGAAGACTTGAGAAGACACAGTACATGAAAAGTAAAGGCTAAGGTATAGATGGGAGAGAAATTCTGAACCAGATGGCTTCAAAGTTAGCAGAGTGAAGATCCATGAAGCGAGTTATAGGTGTTTTTGAACTGCAGTAATTACAAACATCTTACATGGCATGGAAACTAGTAGAGATTGCAGTTGGATATTTGTTAGTATAGAGGGGAAGCAGTCTTGGATAGTTGGGTTTTAAAGAGGAGATCAGGGAAAGACTTAGAAATATGATGTTCAACAGATAGGAGGTCTGAAGACTCCATGAGGTAACTGTCTATTTCCACTGCTAAATCTGATAACCTTGCATTTATTCATATTTACTCTCAACTTTCTCTTTTTACAGGCTCTACCAAACTCATTTTCTCACTCAAATTTCCCACCAGCACCGTATCATGAGCAAACATCGAATGATTCACCTCCCAGGCCCCTCACCCTCAGCAGACTGCATACCTGTTCTCTCTCCAAGGCCATTACATTTACCTCCCTCACCACTCCTTCCATAAACAGATTTAACATCCATGGTAACAACACACACCCCTGCCACAGACCCACCATCACCTTCAACCACTCACCCCTCCTCTTTAACCACTTATGTACATTCATTACTCTCATAATAAAAACTCACTGTTTCTAACAGCTTTCCTCACATGCCATATATTCGTAACACCTTCCACAAAGCATCTCTTATCAACCCTGTCATGTTTTCTCCATATCCATTAATCTCTTTCCTTTCTTTCATACTTGATCGCCATTTCCTGCTTTGATGAGGTATTGCCAGGAACAGACAAAGAAAGGTCTCATTTGCTCACATCCATTCTTTAGCTGTCCTGTGTAATGCACCAAAACCACAGCTCTCTATCCATAACCAGGCCCAACAGACCTTTCCATGGTTTACCTCAGATGCTTCACATGCCCTGGTTCAATCCATTGACAGCACGTCAACCCCGGTATACCACATCGTTCCAATTCACTCTATTCCTTACACGCCTTTCACCCTCCTGCATGTTCAGGCCCCGATCACTCAAAATCTTTTTCACTCCATCTTTCCACCTCCCATTTGGTCTCCCCCGTCTCCTCGTTCCCTCCACCTCCG
>JAUTYZ010274721.1:0-16256 GCA_032273725.1 Panulirus interruptus
AACACAATGCTGACCAAACACATACACAATGATTTAGCCAGACAATTACTAATTAAGCACCCTCTCAACTCAGTCTTAAACACCATCCCACCCTGCATATACCCATCTGAAACCACACACCAAGAGATATACGAGCTACACTTTCTCATCTGTGCCCTGGACACCAACCATCGTGACAACATTACAAGCACCAGTTCATCTTATCTGAAGACCCTTCATGCCCAAATGCAACTTCCATACTGAAAACACTGAACTCACCTCACACAGACATATACACAACATCCCCACACTCGTTAACCTTTGGTCCCATCTGGTGGACATGACCACTGCAGGAGCTCAATAGAAAGGGTCCTGGGGTAAGGACGGTAAAGACGTAATTAGGAAGTGAATATTTTATGATAATCTTTTTTACATTACTTTTTTTCGATATTTTGCATTTCTTTCTTAACTAGTAATTCTTTTTTTTGCGTGTGTTTTTATTTGCTTGGGTTCATGTGTTACCAGCAGTAACTAATTGAAAGTTGACATATGTGTCATTTTCCTACAAAGTAAGTCAGTTTTGTATCAGTGCATTTTAGATGCATGTGACTTTTGCCTTGTTAACTTTCTGTACATCTGGATTATATGCAGACCTGATTGTACTTGTTTTCTGCACGATAATGACAACTACAGAGACAGATATGTAAATATTCACTGTGTTCTTTGTCGTTATCTCAGGGAGCATTCTGGGGTCTTATGGTTGGGTTGGCCATCGGAATATTGAGATTCGTCCTTGAACTATCATTCATCGTCCCTCCCTGTGGCTCAAGTTAGTTTGCACTGCTGTTTTAGTATTTCATTTTAGTGCCTTGTTATATTTTGTTTTGTTTTATATTCTTTTTTGTTCAATATTTTTTGTGTATATAATGTAATTTTTTTACACATAACTTACAGCTTATAATAACCTTCCAATGCAACTGCTGAGGAGGCATCATGTGAATATTCTGTAAATACCATGAATTTCTTGCGAAATGATAATTCAAAAACCTTTGCCAAAAATTTCTCCTGTCATTAGTTGTTTGCAGTTTCTATAGAGGTGTTAACTTGCTGGGGGATGGGTAGATTTGGTTGGCTTTAGATGATGCCTTCAAATCATTAGTTTACTTGAGGTAAATATATGTTTAGAAAGTCCCCATATATAATTTGAATCTTGGGAACCTTTAAATTCAGTTAGGAAGACACATAAAACCTAAGACTGAATCATCTTAGAGAAATCCTGAAACTGAACCCTTTATCCTCCAGTATTGATTGACCCTCCACAGTAAGCTGGTCCTTTATGAGCACATGATTTGTGACAGTCAGCTGACCCTACCCTGTCAATTAATTATCACTACTATTTACTTTTCTAGATTAGCAGATTTTTCACTACCTAATGATCTTCCATTGCCAATGATACCTCAACCATTAACAACTTATTCTTCATTACCATCTCATCCAATTATTAAGCCTTCATTATTGTGTGATCCTCAAGTAACTGTAGCTCCTCCAGTTGTGTGATTTGTGATTAACATATGATTCTGAGCTGTCATTTGATCTTTAGTACCATGTTATCCTCCTTTATTTGCTTATATTCCACTATCAGCCTTGAGATCCTTCATTTTGAGCTGATTCTTCAGTACCGACTGATCCATGGTCATTTGATCATGCAGATAGCTAGTTCTTTGCTTTCACCTGATCTCCATTGTCTTCTTTCCATATACCAGACACTTGAACTCATTATTTACCTACAGGCGACCCTGACCCTCGACCAGAGATTATCAAAATGGTGGTTGGAAATGTACACTTCCTCCACTTCAGCTGTATCCTCTTTATCATCACTGGGGTGGTCACCATTGGCATTTCACTCATGAATGAGCCCATTCCTGAGGAATATGTGAGTATGCAAGTATCTAGCACTAGGAAGCATGCCTTGGTGCAGCACATCTCTAAGAAAGGAGAATGTTTTAATCCATCCAGCCATTTTCCCATTGCTCTCACTGGTCTCTGAAGTCTTTGAAACTCTCCCTAACTCTCACCTTCTCAAATGCTTAGAATCTCATGCAGTTCCTTCTCATTACCAACAAGGCTTTCTTGGTGTAAGGTCTTCGGGTGGTCTTCTATGTGATTCATCTTATTTCTCAGGTATTTTGGTGCATCTCTTCCACTCCCTTGGTACTGGTCTTTCTTCAGATGGGTATGTAAGAAAAGACATCATTAGGACTCTGCTGTTTATATAGATCTAGATCTTATATGATCTTATCTATATCTCATCAAGTGTTCTTAATACTTTAACCATCTACTAGTTTCGGAGGTGCTTTGTCTCCAGTGGTGAATACTTTCTGGAATTTAGCATTCAGCTCCTTATATGATATCTTCTTTATTTCCATAACCATTCCCTTTGGATCCTTAAATTCACATAATCCTTTAATGATAATATTTATGAATCTCTGCAACAGTTTAGGATTGTTGTGTGCCTTGTCCATTCTTTTTTTATTCCTTTACTCTTCCATCCTTTTTCTTCTGTACTTTGATCTTTTATACCTTTAAAGTGTTTGTATCTTTTCTGTAGAACATCTGTACTTTCCTTGACCTTTTGATTTTGTTTGATGAACTATATTACTTTTTTTCTTTATACCCCTCTCTCTCTCTGTCCTCCACCAAACAGACTCAAGCAATGTGTGCTTCAATTTCCCATGACGGTTACCTTTGATGATGTCTGATTTCCAAGCTTTTGTATGTGAATATGAGATCCAGTATCATTAGTGAATCTACCCTTCGAATTCTATTGATTATCATGACATGTTGGTAAAGAAAATTTCCATTAGCACTTATGATAATAAAACTTTTTGTTTTCAGGTATCTCGGCATCCTCTCTCACAGCTTGCCTCTCACCTGATTCATCTTTTGATTTTCTTCTTATATTTTTAAGTTTGTTACCCAATATATTTCTTCACTAGCCACCATGAATGTTCCCCCATTCCTTCAGCACAAAGATATCAGCTCTGTTCCCTGAAAAAATTATGAATCTGCTTTCTCCACATATAACCTTCATATTATGTGTCTGGGAGTTTATGATTGAGGAGAAAGGGCTCATAGCTCATGGTGTGAATGTCTGGTCACAGGAGAAGTGAATTTTAGGTCATGATGTGAATATCTGGCTATGGATAAGTGGGAGTACTATATTAGATCAAGTGTTTAAAAATCTGAAAATTAATGTTGGTATCTGCCAGCAGGAAAAGCACTTCTGTAGACTGTAAAATACTGGAACTCAGTCATGCATATGATTATGTAGCACTATGACAATCTGTCACAAAATTGACAAAATAAAAGTGAAGTTTATTTGAAGCTATAAACAATACAAAAGCTTTAAAATTATATACATCTGATCTTTTCACCTATGTAATCTTTCTTCCAGCTTTACCGACTCACTTTTTGGACAAGGAGGGACAATCGGGTGAGGAAGCAACTAGAGGATGTCAAAAACAGTGATGAATCTTTAAACAGGAACATCAGTAATGGAAAATCACCTGAACAAATGAATATAGAAAATGCTGAACCAGGTATGATGTTATTTCAGTTAGAAGGATTATTTAATATTAAGTTAGTATAAAGTGGGGCCACCTGTATAAAATGAAATGGGATGGCTTCAACAGGTTGCAAATAATTAAATCTGTACCCTCACATGGCCAAAACAGACTCATTAAACATCACTAATAGCAGACCTCAAGCCCTTGTCAGGAGGCTGCAATCAGCCATTCTTATGTGTGTTTTCAACAAAGATGATTCACAATGGATGGTATCTGAATTATAATCTGAAGAATGAACTCGTGTGCGTGGGTTTCATATGCATTTTTTGTATTGTTAAATAATGTTGAGCCTGAAGATCATAAAATATTGTTTCCATTAAAGATTCTGTGTAAAGATTTGCTGTGAATGCAAGCACCTGAAACTGGTCTACCAGTCTGCAGTTATATCAGCCAACATGTTACAGTTGTGAGCAAACTGTTGTTATTGCTTTACATCAGCAACATATTGCAAGTCTGAGAAAGTAGATGGCAAGATTACCTAAGGTTTTCAAGCTTAAAATAGTTTATTTCATGATGTCTGTTGGCTTGTGAGAATTGTAACTCAATGAGGATGAGTTCTTTTGGCATTGAGGTAAATGCCATACCTTGGAAACTTAATTTCAAGCACTGCTTTAAAGGGTATATATGACTGAAGGCATTTGGACTGGTATCACATACACATGCAACTCTCTTAGCTTATTATTTGAGCTATTTTATACTTTACATCTAGCCCTTTTCGACATCAAAAGTATGAGTGCCTAAGTCTATTCCCTTCAAGAAAAATTCTATATGCTTAACTCATTCATTCCATCTTGTAGCAAGTGACTGGAGGTCTACTGTAACCAAAGAAAAAAGATACAGCTTTTTTCAGGGATGTTTGTCCTTACTCATTGTATTGACCTGTGGTGCATTGGTATCAGTGGGGATTTTAAGGACTGATGCTTGTTGCCAAAGGTCTCACACTGTCATTTTAACATCAGTACATTCATATCATTTTGTCCCCAGCACTGCCAAATTGGAGACGTTATCTGAACATCATTTGTGGCACCTCAACTGCAAATAACAGTCCAGTGCAGAATAACCCAGAGTCAAGAGTATCAGAAGAGGAGAAAGCAGAAGCTGCTGCAGCATTCCTTGATGAACCTCCCTTTTGGAGAGAGTAAGTATGGTATTTTCATATTTTCACAGTTATATTCCATGCAACTTTCTCTCAGTCTTTGATCTACGTAACCTTATTTTTATCTCATATTAATTGAGTTTGAGTTTCAATACTTTATTCCTTGATAGAGGAATCGGGATCCTAGTGCTGTCACTAGGTACCCCTGTACAACCAAAGTGTCACAACCATTTCTCTGACATACTTGACCTCTATTTTTACCTTTGCTGCTTTTCATCAAGATATATTAAAAGTATAGATCTCTAAAGTTCACATTTCATTCACAAAGTAAAGTCTCCATACTTTAGTTTTTCTTTCTCCCATACAGGTTTGTTAACTACAATGCCATCATCTGCTTGACTCTGACCACATTTGTATGGGGCTTTTTCGCATAGCAAGTGCTCATCAGATGAAACTGCTCTTGTTACTGTATATAGTTTTGTGTATCATGTCTTTTTGTGTTCTTTTACAGATGATCAAATTTACATCCTTTTAAAAGTGATTGAATTTCAGGTTTTACAGTATTTAAGTAACACTAGTGAATCTCTCATTACTTTTACCAATAATTTGCTACTTTTCAATGATAATATTGGTTTAATAAAACTGTTGATAATAATAACAAAGATAGTTCATTAATGACAAAACAATGTAAAAGTAATTCATGGTTTGTTTAATTAACTTCTGCCAAAGGCTGAAAATATATGTAAATACAGAAAATAGTTATCATACTGTCTACTAACTATTACACATGTAAATATCTGTCAATCTTTTTCTCTATCTATATACAGTAAATATATACACCCAATCCTCCATTTGTGCTGAATTAAGATGTGTGCTTTTGAGACAAGCTCTTTATTTATTAACAGCAAACTATAGCAATTTCCATAAATTTTACATCCCATGCACAAAATCCACTGTTAGAAAAGGTTGAGATGTTGTCAGTATAGATATAGGATCAGAATGAGAAACTAAGTCCCCATCAGTTCTATTATACAAGAGAAGGCCCTACAACTATACCAACACCTGGGGCAGAACACTGGTTCCTCATCTACCAATGAGCCATTTCTGACTAGTAAGCTTTGGTGTGACTGACCGACTTTAAAAACAGTAGAATCTTCATTGTGTCAACACCAAGAGGAAGGCTGCCAGTGCTGACCAAACTGCAGCTTCAGCCTTCCTTGAGGAGTTTAAACAGTTCATGGGAGCCCAAGTCTTCAGAACTTTGCAGGTGTTTATCATCATTGAAACTGGGCCCTTTTGGAAGTGGATGACATCATCCTTTCCAAGATATGCATCTAAAGGAGGAGCATGTGGCACCTAGGTCTGCAGAGGACTTAATCGAGGTTTCAGCAAGAAAAGAGGTGGAAAAACATCATCCTTGAGAGCTGAAGTGAATAAACTGGCCAATTTCTTTTCTGGCTGACAAGCCAACTTAGTCTTTCATTGACAGAGACCTAGACTTTGAAAGGAGCTTGAAATTAAGCATGGTACATGACATCTTTATAAGGTGAAGCAACAGTCGGCAAAACAGTTCACCATCACCAGCTTTTTCAAGGTATCACCCACTCCCAGACATGTAAGTTTAAGTGGATGTGATAGCTATGTCATGCCTGAGAAACCTGACGTTGATGCTCTTCCTCCTCTGCTAGTAGTGATGTCGACAGTCCTGTCTCATCGAGTGACCTCAGTCATCTTCTTCCCAAAATTAGTGGTCTTCAGCCAAGCTCCACACCACCTCTACAAAGTTTACTCCCACATGGGGCACAGACTTGAAGCTATAGGAGGCCCAGTAAAAGGATCCTTAGGATGCTTGACTAGCTTTAAATTAATATATTGTTCACTGTTTATTGCTAGTTAGTTTAGCACAGACACTGATGTAACACAGATCCATGCTTTCAGTAGAATTCTCTACCCAGCTTACACTCCTGACAAAAATTTTCAGCTCTGTAAAGTTTCCTGGTTTTCCCTAACCTCACACTTTGACTCAAATGCTGGGTGAACTCTTTCCCTAAATGGGAATTATAGGTGAGGTTTGCAATGTCCGGTCTGTTCTACATGAATGCAAGATAACAGAATATCCCTTCTGATCATTTTGTTCACTGACATGTTGGTACAACACGTTCTCATGGACATAATTCAAGGAGCTAGCTTTTCCATTTTGATGCTTTCTCATGCCAATTATGTTCTATGTAGTCTTACCACTTTTAGTTTACAGTATTCATTTATCACATAAATACATCACAGACCATGATTTATCTTTCCACCTTACTTGATCAGTGTAAAATATTTGGTTCCTATACAGTCATTTGTCATCCTCAGTCTAACTCTAAAGAAAATCTTGGTCTGTTAATTATCTTGGTGCAACAATTTCTTTCAGTAAACCATGCTCACACATTTCTTTGTCATACCAAAATTGTCATAAAGCATATCATACAACCCTATCATGGGGATAAATACTGTATGGAATTCTGCAGTCATAATTTATTAATGTATGGGCTGTGAACTAAAAAATATTGAGAAAAGTTGTTTCAATGAGCAAGAGAAACAGCAAGTCAGACTGGTTAAATCAGCTTAGTGTACAAAAATATTGTAAAAATATTCATGTTTAAAGTAGTGGTCATCAGCAATGCTGAATCTATAGAATAAAAATGATCAATACATGTACATAATTCTTGGGCATGATCATTTTACTTGAAATTGTCAAACATGTATATCTGTGATAAATCATCCATTCAAAGTAGTTCATTAAATAAAATTCATGCTGTTTGTAATGTATATGATGTCAATTTTCTGAGATATTTTTTCATAAGTTATTATTTTAAGATAAAAATCTTTTTCATTTTTTATTGGTAATGCTTTAACAGAGGCATTTTATTGTTGATTTTACTATTGTAATATTATTTCAAGACTCTTCTTTAGAAGGGAATATAATAATTCAACTTAATATATGAGTACTTTAATATATTCCCTATCATGCTGAGTTCAAGCTTATCTTTGTATTAACAAGGAGAGAGACGAGCTCCTTTGCTGTAAACATGGACATGAGAAGAGCATTCGAAACTGGCAGAGCTAGGTGCTGGTGCATGTTGCTTGTTCTCATATTGGACTTTTGACATGAGTAACAGATTTTAAAATGTTTTTGTATTTGTTTTGTAGCATAAAAATATCCAATGGAAAGGAGTGTCAAAACATAGCAGTGCTAAACAAAACAGAGTTAATTGAGGTACCCCTTTGGGAGCCCCATAAAGAAATAAGGGACTCCTGGGGCAGGAGTTCACTGTTTCCCACGAGCAGACAAAGACCTGCCTCATTTGCTCGCATCCACTCTCCAATAATGCACTGAAACCAGAGGCTCTTATCTAAGCCAAGCTTGACAAACCTTTCTGTGGTTTCTCCTGACCACTTCACCATATTACTGAACTCTGCCTGCTTTAAGTTACACCTCAAGTGAAAAGTCACCTTTGGCGAGGCTATATTATCGTCAGCTGATGAAAGGAAGTATAGTCTTATTGAAGAACTTCTCACTGCAAAGGGGTCCATCATTTCCCTGGTACTGGAAGAAGAGTAGACCTGGAGCTGCAGGAGCCGCTTCAGTGAAAGGGATCCTGGGTTTATGTAATGATAATAATAATAGTGGAGAGAATGAGTGGGGAGAGGTTGACAGATAGGATAAATATGTCAGAAGCGGAGGGGTCAAGGAAAAGGAGACCTAATTGGAGATGGAAGACTGGAGTGAAAAAGATTCTGAGTGATCGGGGCCTGACCATGCAGGAGGGTGAAAGGCATGTATGTAATAAAGTGAATTGGAACGATGTCGTATACAAGGGTCGGCGTGCTGTTAACAGACTGAACCAGGGCGTGCAAAGCAACTGGAGGAAACCATGAAAAGGTCTGTTGGGCCTGGCTATGGATTGGGGGGTTTGGTTTTGGTGCATTGCACATGACAGCTAGAGAATGAATACGAGTGAATGTGGTCTTTCTTCTTCTGACCCTGGCGCTAACTCCCTAACGCAGGAAACAGCAGTCAAGTGTGAAGAAAATAATAACAATAATAATATATGCATTATATATGTATTTCAACTATACAAACCCAGGACCCCTTTTATAGGGCTCCTGTAGTTTCAAAGTTACACTCCAATCAGGTACAGGAAAATGATGGACTCCTTTGGAGTGAAAATGGCTTCGTGAGATTACAATTTCTGTGTTATTCAGAAAAAAATGTTTCCATCCTTTGCCATCTTTCTTACTTTGTACTTTATTGGGGTGAGTCTCTTTTTTTTTCCCTACTGTTGCTGAAATAAGTCTCATTGTAAGTTTCAATATTTGTGAATGCTCCTTAACTCATAATTCTGGCATTAGCTGCAAGGATATTCACATATGACAATAACCCTTATATCTATTCATGCAATTTTTCTAAGTCTTAAAATAAGTTCACCAACTTCAATCAAAAAATGTATGTAAAAAAAACATATTCCATGGGAGAATTCCTCTACACTGCACTGTAAATGAGATCTTGTATGAAACGAAGAAATCATTACCTACCATTTGTAACCTACCTGTGCTTTCACACAGAGTACACATATCCATCAAAGAAACTTCAATTTCTCACTCAATTCTCATTCATGCAGAACTGCTACATATATATGCCCAAATTTCTTTGTTATAATACTTGTAGCACCAGTCAAACACATCAGATAACTAGCAACTTCACACCCACTAATACCAAACAAAGCTTGCATACAAAAACAATTCTGAAGAAGGAAAGGATTATCTATTTTAGCCTGACAGTCACTAAAAGGTGCCTATGATCTCATAAGTGGGCTCCTTATAATATATATTTATATGTACAATGCAAATGAGTCAGAATACTGAGGTTAGAGTGACCCATTGTGTAGGATCCACTAATGTTTGCACCTGTGCTGTGTCAGGCCACCTTGCCACCTCACCTTTTCAAAAATGTTACTGATATGAATAAAGATTGTTGCTGGTGACAAGAATAAGTCAGCTGATGACAGATAAATTACCACAAAGGAAAAGTAAAAACTAATTCCGAGGCATTTCCTAATGACTGACATGACCAAAGAAGAAAACTCTGAATATGGATTGTACAGAAGAACATAATGGCAAGGGAATAAAAAAACTAAATTATATTGTACCTGATTCTGGGAACTGAAAATACTACAATAAAAACTTATGAAAAGTAAGATCCAAGTGAAGAATGAATGTTGTACTTTTACTTATGCTTCACTAGTCTCATTAACAAATAAAATTTACTTAGTGTATTTTGTGAATCTGTTAACAAAGCATACTTTACACAGTAATTACTGGCTGTGCCACCATAAACAGTTAGAAGTTCTTTAACCATATTTAACTAACTCTATTTCCGTGCACTAGCATTGGCATTTGCAGCAGCTGCAATCCGCTTCTTCAGTGATGCTCGATCAAACATTTGCTTCATCCCTCCTGCATTAGCATTGAAGAATTTGTGGTTCATCTGAGAGTCTGCAGCCCATGGGGAGTCAAAGGAAGTCGTATCTTGATCGACCAGATGTGTATACTTGGTGCGACCAGATCGGCCAAAATTCTTTACTTGCATAACCTATGAAAATATGCAAAGAATTAAACATACCTGCTGACAAACAATTATTATTTTTAGTACATCATATATGTATCTCTTCTTTCATATGTGTTTACTGTTTCCCATGTTAGCAAGGCAGTGCCAAGAACAGACAAAGGAAGGCTTCATTTGCTCACACCCATTCTCTAGCAGTTATGTGTAATGCACCAAAACCACAGCCCCTCTTTCAAGTAATATAAATACCCAAATACAACTATGATTATGGCATGAAATGATACTTTGAGAATGCTTATTCATAATTAATTTCAATTAGGCAGATCCCTGGCTGAATGAAATCATATAGAATGCTGAGACAATTTTCCATGATGATGTTAATATCTTTTACTGCCATTAATTATTTACCCTTTACATGAATGAATTTTGTAGAATCTTAAGTAAACTAAACATTGACAGCAGCAATATTTCTATAACAAAGCATTTATTCTGAGCAACTATGAAAGAATTTTCCTATCTCCTACCACAATCTACCTATTAACCCATATATCAATTTCTATCATGTATGCCTGTTCCTGCATTTAAGGCCTGATGCCATATACAAAATCTTCCCTAAACATTTTGGTTCCTACGGCACCTAACCATACCAAATCAGATCCAAACTAAACATTAAAGAACTTTCATTATATATTTTCTGGCAAAATTTGATATAAAATACTCATGCTGCCAGCCAAAACATTGAAAGAATGAATGCCCAAAACTTTGTAACATGGAATTCATACTGTAACTTCTTACCTTAGGCAGAATTGTCTTATCAAAATGATCTTCCAATGTTGCGCCAGAAAAGTCTCGCTTGTACACTTCTTCTTCTGCGTCCAAAAAGAATGCACCCCTGTGGTAATATTTCTGAAGAAACTTGTATTTTCCTTTCTGGGCCTTGTTTGTGATTACCTACAGGGTTAAAAATATGAACAAATCAGTAAATTGGTACACCTCATGCATAAAAAAGAAATAAGTTTTCCTTTTCAGAGTTGTTAAGAGCAGATATGAAAAAACTACACCTACCTCTTGAAAATGCAACAGTTAAGAACTGGTTACCAAAAGAGAAAGGACATACACAATTGTAATAAAAAGGGCCATGAGAAACTTTGTCTGTCTTTTTTCATAAGCAAATGTCCTTTACTTAACCTAACTGAAAGAAAAATGCACACAGCATGAAAATATCTATGTTGAATCAGTTACATTAGTTAGGGGTCTACACAGGGGTAATGGAGCTTAAAGAAAAAGAAAAAAAATATCATCTTATGCCGAGTCTGTTCGTAAACAAACATGAGGTTACTGTGGAAATCTGGCATGGATGTATACCTGACACTAAAACAACAAGCAATGTTAGAGTTTTTGGTTGTTATTGGCTTAAAAAAAAGTCATGAAAGAAAAAAAGTAATTTTTTCTTTTGAGAAATATTATACTTTGATAATTTTCCTCACTACAACTGTTCAGCGTTCCTACCAATCATTTCCTCTTCTCTTAAATAAATTTTTCACACTTCTGAAAAAATTAAAAAAGGTCTGTCATTCTAGAGTGCTTTTCTACTATACACAACAACCCTACAGCAACCCAGTTCCTGCAATGCCATGAACTAAGTCTACAAACAGGTGAACACAAAAGTTTTATATAATTCATCTACAATTCTGTTCATTAATTACTAAAAGAGCTCCGACACTTAGTTTTTTACCTCAGCACGGTAGCATCAGGAAGACATCATCACTAAATCTCATAATTTTCTTCTGTAAGTATATTTCACAACCGTCTACAACCTAAGAGCCAGTTACCAACCTTTGGATTATTTCGGAGTTCAATCCTTCTTTCTTCTTCTCCCATCAACCTTAATTTATCTATTTCTTCATGTTCTTTCTCTGCAGCCTCACGCTCCTCCTGAAGAATCAGAAATATGTGTAAGTAAGGGAAACAGTAATTGTTTTTAAGGCAAACGTTGATTAATAATTACCCACAATAATAAAGACCATTATGCATTACAGTGCTCTAATATCTACCATACATACTTTTCTTTTTAAATCTAACAAACCATTTTCCACATTCACTCCTTTACACATGTCAGAGAAAAAAACATCTGAAAAGGGTATTTTGCTATAGTGTCTATTTTCAAGCATCATGTCTTTCTACAATGTACTTGCCATCAACATTACAACATGGAGTCTCATTAAGAAACTCCTTCACACAACAATAAATGACACTAAATGAAACCAGTGGTCATTCATCACACACTCTCGCCCTACCCTTCTACTTAAAATGCAGTACTTCTGTACATCTGATTCTACTCAACTCATTCAAATAAATTCTCCATTTCATTCTTGCCATATCTGTGTTTTCTCAAATTTCCATACAATTTCATTACTTATCTTTTATCAACCAACTTCTCTTCTAATAATTCTTCTTGTGTTTTCCCCAATCCTCACTTCACCCTCTAAACTCCACATATACTTCCAAGAAAAGCAACTCCAAAAGTCTGCACTCTATGGTTAGTCAAGTGTACCTATAAAATTGTATACATTCCAACACTCTTAAAATACCTCACTACATCTGACTACTCACATGCTTCTCATTCAATACTCTATTTTACATGCTAACAATCAGAGATGAATATAATACCAAATATCTAAACTCACTTGATTGCAGTAATGCCACAAGTGAAAAGTCATCTTAAGTGTACAGAAAGATCTGGTTTCCAGTTGTATCTCATGTATGATGTCTGTAAACTTTTCAGAGACCCTACCTGTGACAAACTAGGAATCAAAGATATTCATCAACAAACTGACTAGGAAAGAGAAGTTCATGACTTGAGGCAGATCATAGTGTACCTATGGCAAAGACATAATCTGACTTGTTTACATAAACTGTCAATAGCTTTTACATAAAAAATAATGAAAACTGTACCTTGTCCCTCTTTAATCTTTTCAGTTCTCTTAACTTCCAAGCCTCATACTCTGCATCATCGGCTTCATCATCTGTATTGATAGTGTTGAGAGGGTCAGCATTTTCTAAGGCATTACGCACAACTGCCTGGCGATGTTCCTGTTCTATTAAACGGAGAGTATCCCGGCGACGTTCCTCTATCCGCTTTCGATTCTCTACTTCTTGCTGAAATAAAGATTTGCTTTATGTCAATAAATAATGGAAATCTTTTAAAATTTGGTCTGCAGTATCTAGTATTGATATAAAAGAGTGAATATTAAAATGAACCTAAATTACAAAAGCACCGTTTCAGGGCTGACCAGTTGTGTTAACAATCTCAAACTATATTATATTTTTGAATCATAACTATAGTTCATGTTAGAATCTTAGATGAAATCTAGGAATCATATATGGAAGGACAAATAAATCCTTGCTAGAAAACTTGGAATCCTTTCATGAACTATGTTACTAGCAACTTCTGATGTGGTTGCAATAAATGTCTCTAACTTTTAAGCCAAGGGACTAATTCTATCAGCCTTTCTATCTATCATCATTAACACCATTCTGAATTCCATGGGATGGATCTGGTGCATACAGCTTCTTAAATCACACAGACACAAATCTAATACTTGCCAAGTGTGTTTAAGTGAAACCTGAACATCTAAACTAATAAAGGCGCTTGAGATATTTTCACTTTTTTTCTCTGCACTGTAAGCTGATATGCCAACAACAACCAATGTCTCTTTTCAAACAACATCTATATTCAAAATCTTTCTACTGATCCTAATTTAAAATTATTCATCTAAAACTGTCTACTAAAATATCCAATATGTTTTAGTCATCATCATTACTCCATTCCCAGTCTAATGAGGTGGCTCAAGTACATACAGCCTCTGCAACATCAAACATACATATCATCAACCTCAGCCCAGTGTGTACATATAAAACATGGACTGTCACTCTTCTGGTCCCAACCCCTCAAAGTATCTTTCACTCAAACCTTCCAACTCTCCTTGGTTTCTCCCTTCTTTTTTCTTCCAATTCTGACATGTATACCCTCTTAGTCAACCACTCCTCATTCATCCTCTCCATATGTCCAATCCGTTTCAGCATTCTCTCTTCAGTTCTCTCATACTCCTCTTAATTTTCCTTGAAAATTATTATAGAAAATGTTCGGTCCATCTACATAAAATGAGGGAAAGCTTTCCAAATGGGTGCCTTTATTTTCACTTAACTTTGTCGATACGCAATAAATACTTTGTAGACTTACATTCCCCCTCCACAAAGCACTCTACAGCAATGCATCCAATCTTTCCTTAATTACAGTTAATATTATCATATTGGTAAATTATCTTTCCCCACAGGAGAAAGCACCACACTGCAGAAGGATTTTCATCTTATAAATACATTTTCTGATTTTCCACCTCATAACACTGCACCATCATCAACAAAGATCCTCAGTGGACTTCAATACTACATGTAGAGAATGATGCCATAAAATATTTGTTGTTATTAGTCCTTCTAATTCTTATCCAATTTCTTATGTTATAGAAAATAACTTTACCTGTTTTAATTTTTGTTGCTGTTGCTCCTTTTGATGTATAGTCACACGATCCTTCTTTCGTACAAAAACAGGTTTTAATCTTGGTCCCTCCTCCTCTGAGTCAGTCTCTTCTGAATATTCTGAACTCTCCTCTTCAGATGACTCTTCACTCCCCTCTTCCTCCTTACCTAATAACTATGAAAATATAATAGGAAAAATTACTCATCTTTAGCTGAAGCCCTCTGGGAATAATGACAAGCTAAAAGACTATAAATATATCTAATGGGTACAACATTGTGAGATAGCTTAACTGCCAAAAAAATTTAACAACGTAAACAGTAAGCTACAGTGCAGAGAACACAACCTTCATATGTTTGTTTTTGGTTGTATAATTAAAAACAGGCAGTATAAGCTCAAAAATATACGGCAAAAACTTGCACTCTTGGTTTAATATCAAATACCCCTTCCTGTTCTGGGACATCCTCTGCCCCTATTTTTCTGTTTGGGATAATGTTAATCATACTATGTGTTACACAAAATTACTGTGTCACATATGCACAATTATGCTTCTAAAGGTATATTGGTCAAAGGGAAGCCTAGTTTACCACAACAATTTACATGGAAGGGATAGGGATAGAATAGCTTTAGAGATACACATCACTGTTATTAGTCTTTGGTTTATTCCAATCTGTCTCTCATTAAACCTGTCTCTCAACAACCGTATCTTTCTTTAAATTCATGATTCCCTTCTTAAAATATAACTCATGATTTGCTTTATAAAATATGAGATACCTTACCTCTTCTTCTTGCTGAATTTTCTGCAGTGCCCGCTGACGCAAAGTAAGACGACGCAAGGCAAGTTCCTCTTCATCCACTTCACCTTCTGATTCACTGTCAGAATCTGCTAGTCGATGGCTTGTCCTCATTTCTGGCCTCATCACTAATTCATCTTCTTTTTCTTTCTGTTCTTCCTCCTCCTCCTCCTCTTCTTCATCTTCTTCTACTGCTTCTTCCTCCTCTTCCTCTTCTTCTTCCTCTTCTGCTGCTTCTGCTTTTGTTACTACTTTTGCTTCTGCTTCTCCTTCTTCCTCTCCCTCCTCTTCTTCTCCTTCTTCCTCTTCCATTTCTTCTTTTTCTCTTTCCTCCTCCTCCTCTTCTTTCTCTTTCTCCATTTCCTCCTCTTCTTTTTCTTCCTCACTCACATCTACAACCTCTGCCTATATGCAAGGAAATCAGAACAAAATATCAATTGCCTCTACTACATTGTTACAAAAATTAATCTTTTTATCTACAATCAATGTGGACAGCAAATTAGTGATATACTATATACACGCAGGAGAAAACTTTGAAACTGACTAGCTGCTAAACTGATAGGCATACATAAATCTAAGAATTTGTATGAAAGTAGAGAATGTTCATGACAAGGGG
>JAUTYZ010274942.1:0-10103 GCA_032273725.1 Panulirus interruptus
GCTAAGAAGTGGCACTGGAGTTCTTTAGTTATGGAGACTCTGTTGCCGTGGCCACCCCTTTGAGGGAGTTCCAATTGAAACAGGTGTCAGAGATATAGATAGATAGATACACTTAAATGTACAAGGCTCATTTCCACTACTTTTGTTGTTTCCCTTCACCATTAACTTGTTTTTCATTCTCTTGGATACTCTAACCCCATTCTTGAAGCTATTTGTATCAACAGGTTTTCTAGTAAAGACAGAGCACCTACCTATGACAAGATTTTGCCTGAGGGAAGGTTATCATGCATTGAGAGAAAGAAAGGAACCCATGATATGCTTAGTGATGCTATACTTGGGAAAAGATCATGTTACTGGCTGTTACTACCTTATCCTGTCTGTTTTGCTGCTTTAGAATGCCCTATAACTCATTTAATGTCAAGTACAAATTATGGTCTTTGAATGCAAGACTTGTTCTTCTATTATGCTGCAAAAATTTCCTAATCTACTTACACAGGAGATTCATGTCATTGATGCAGGTTATTGATTTTCTATAAACTACACTCAATAAAAGATGTTTGCACATGAATAATCAACATGGATGTTTACATATATGTTCTGAAGAGCTAGCTTTTTCTTTTTTACAGTGGAAGCTCCAGTAATGGACTAAAGTCAACATCAACGTCAGGCCTTAATTGAAATATAGAGGTTAATGAAAGGGAAAAAGAAGAAACAGGGGAAAGAATTTACAAATTTTCCAAATTAGCAAAATTAACTTCAACAAACTCTCCCATGAATCTACCTTATCAATACAGAATGAAAAAGGTTGATTTCCCAAGAATCACTTAGTTAACTATGGACACTAGCACCAATCATAATTGTTTTAGTATGACTTTTTGATCACTGTCTATGCTTTCATACAAGTGAAACTGTATTCATCTTTCCAAACTAGAAGAAAATTTGTTTTATTGAGACCATTCACATAAGACCTAAACAAAACAAGTTTTCATTTTCAACCAATCAGCAGTTTATGTGAGTCATCACAAAGCCTATATCCATCAGTGCATTCCCATTTCAAGGTACATTTTACTATTCACCAGTGACCTAAGCATAAAAAAACAATGAAACACCATTTAGGCTCTTAAGATCTCTGAAATACTAGGACTTTAACTAATTTAAGCTGACCTTCAAAATAATAACATTTCAAACATCTTGGTGGGGTACACAAGTAAATAAAAACTGTTGATCTTCATCCAAATCCTTTAGAAGGTATTCAAGTGGTTGGATAACTAGTTGACTTAAAGGTTGCGGCTTAGTGTTGTCTAACGGACTTAATACATAAACTTTTTTTCAAAAATCTCCAAGACTTGTCCTTAAATCATAAACAACCTGGACACATACTGTATGAAAACAATGGAATTAAATGTCTGCTTTCCTTCATCACTTCACTGAGGACTCAAGATTATATTAATACAGCAACAGATTTGTCCAAACTTTGAAACTAGAGAATGACAGTATTATGCAACAGTTTGCCATCTAGCAATGAACTTTGTAACCATTACTTGCCAAGAACCTGTTGCCAGCTGTTTTGGGCAACTTGCAGTCACTCTGTTGTTAGAAACTTTATTTGATAATTAATCCAGTTGCACTTGTATAACTAACAAGACTTCTAAGTCATAATCCTTGAAGTTTGCTGAACTTCAAACATATCAAGATAATATGAGCTAAAAGATAATCATTAGTTTTATTATGGTCTATATTATATATATGTTACAAATAAACAAAGGAACTGCACTCACTCTTTCAGATACATGAAAAAAAAATTGATTATGAATCCATTGATTTATAACTTACAAGCCTAAGCCTCAAATCAATTATTAATATCTCCAACATCAACATGAGCAAGTGCCTACAGTTGTGCCTCAACTATGACCATGATGCTCTGCAGCTACATGATGAGACTGGTCATGAGCCACTTCTCTCTCTTTTGGCAATACAGGAAGTATTTGGTGATCAGGAGACAGTAAAGAGGCTGGACTAGATTGTCTTGGTAACTGACTATTACTGTCTTGAGAGTGTTGGTCTGCAGCTGATGGTTTACACCACATCTCAGGAACTAACTGGGTTTGTGGTGTGCCTTGAGTTACAGACGGATTATTTAGTGCAAATTTAGGTGGTTGTATATTAGTGATTCTTGCTGCCAAAACTCTGCTATCAGGACTCGATGAAGCTACACCACCTATAAATAATAATCTTCATTAAAGTTCAATATAAGTACAACATGGTATGGACATGAATAAAGAAAATGTGGAAAAGATGCCTAAAAGTGTATTCATGTAAGAGACTTGCAGTAAGTACAAAATGAAATTAGATAAACAGCAGAAAAAATAGTGAGCTGGGCAAGTATGTAAATAAATGAATGAAATGTGAGTGCATGTTTATAGGTAATTACCTACTTGTAATTACTTATCTGTACAGTAAGGGGAGAGAGTGCTACACTCATGATGCCCCGTCTCCTGAACTTTCTATGCCATCTAAGTAGCCTTTTAAACTTATGTAAACTACTAGCATTCACTACCTCACTGGTTAGCTTATTCCAACCATCCACCATTTTAACACTAAACCAATACTTCTTAACATCCTTTCTAATTAGCTTTTTACTCAGCTTTTTGATATGGCTTCGAGTTACTCTGATGCTGCATCTCTTGAAGAATTGTTCCCCGTCAGAATCATCAAAATCTGATTTAGAAAGCTGAAGTCTGTAATCAGCTCCCCCCTCTCTCTCCTCTCCTCCTTGGTGGGCAGCTCTGTAGTTCTCACTCTCTCATTGTTAGCTCAATTTTCTTAATTCAGGAACCATCTCAATTGGTCTTCTCTGTATAGGTGCATATGTAGGTGTAATTATCACATATTTGTACTGTACAGGGAGGGAGTTTTACACTTGTGGGGCCCTATCTCAAACATTCTCTACTATCATATAACCTCCCAAATCTATGTATACTATCTGCATTAACTATGTCCTCAGTCATTCTGTTCCATTCATACACCACTCATACTATAAAAGTATTTCTTTAGATCCTTTTTAACAAGTTTCTTACTAAATCTAAGATTATGTCCTCTGGTTGCTCTACCCCTTCATCTCTCAAAGAACTGAACAGTTCACTGTCCATGTCATTGATCTGTTTAAAAAACTCAAAGGTTGTAATCAGGTCACCCCTTACTCTTCTCTCTTCCAAGGAGGATAAATTTAAGACCTTCAGCCTTGAACTGTAACTTATCGCTCTTAATTCTGGTACCATCTTTGTTGCCCTCCTCTGAACCTTCTCTATTAGCTCTTTATGCTTCGTTTGGTGAAACCTGAGAAGCATATTCTGGTTTTGGTCTTGTATGAATAGCTTGCTAAATATTTCCTTATCCATATACTTGATGGCCATTCTGTGATTTGCCAGCAAACAATTGTCTCTTTACCTATTCTCCTAATATGGGACTCTGGTGACAGATTAGGGATGATGTTAACTCCCAAGTCCTTCTCACACAAAGAATCCAGATGCTTATTTCCTGCAAGATAATAATCATAATATTGCCATCTTTTGCTTTGTCTCATCCACAGTACTTTACATTTGCTCAGGTTGAATTTCATCAGCCATGTTTCAGACCAACTTGGGAGTCTACTAGGTTCCCTTATACTGATACAATCCTCCTTGCTTTTCATTTCCCTCATGACATTTTTATCATCTCCAGACGTATTCAGGTATGAGTCCATACCTTCAGGCAAGTCATTAATATAGATCAAGCAGAGTAATGGTCCCAGAACTAAACCTTGTGTCACTCTGCTGGTCACATTAACCCATCTAGAAAAGGCTCCTCTAACATGCACCCTTTGTTTCTTCCCGCCAAAATAATCTTCAATCCAATGAAGGAATTTCTCCCTTATTCCTGCCTGGTGATCCAGCTTCATTATCAGCCTCCCATGTGGTGCAGTGTCAAAAGCTTTCTGGCAATCCAAATACAAACAGTCCACCAAGCCTACCCTTCTGCCCAGGACTGAGCTCACTCTCTTGTAGAACTCTAGGAGGTTAGTTACATATGTCCTCCTTTCCCTCAAACCATGCTGTCTCATTTAGGTCATTTCTACTCCATACAGAGTCATCCACTTGTTGTAAAATAATCTTTTACAGAAACTTACAAACAACATTCATTAATGAGACCAGTTTGTAGTTCAATGCATGTTCCTGGTCTCCTTTCTTATATTAAGATATGATGTTTACCCTTTTCCATTCCCTTGGTATTTTGTCTCTCTCTAGTAACATTTTGAACTTTATTTCAAGTGTTTTATCAAACATATCTACCCATATCTTTAGCAGAAATGGTGAAATTTCATCAGGATCATGAGCCTTTTATGGGTCAAGTCCTTTTAGTATTCTGTTACAGATTATCTTTTCTAGATATCTCAATGATTTCCAAAACCTACATTCCATTCCTTCTCACCGGTGTTGGGGCTATAATGTTTTCTGCTGTGAAAAACTTTTGAACCTTTTATTCAGTTCCTCTCATCATCATCCACAATTTTCCCTCAGAATCCCTTAGCCTGATCAGCTACTCCTTAACTGACAACTGACTCCTGATGATTCTAAGGAATAGTTTTGGATTTCTCCTACCCTGTCCACAATACTCTTTTCAGTTTCTTTGTTCCTCCTTTCTTATCCTTCAATACTCACTCCATGCTCTCTTATACCTTGCAAATGCTGGCTAGCTGGAGTGCTGTCTATATCTTTGCCACTGCACATCTCAGAGTTCCTTTACTTTTTGGCATCTTTTATTGAACCATTCTTTCCTCTTTCTTACTGTTCCCTCTGTATTTGAGTCTTGATGTACTCATATCTCTACACCTTCATTGTAAATTTCACATAACCTCGCACCATAAAAGTCCTGGTTTCTACCAACTGAACTCATTTCCTCAATCTACGTTACCATAGAAATGATTGAGGTTTGTGTAGTTTCTGTGATCTCTATGTCCAATCTCACCTCTGGTCTTCTAATGTCCTCATTTACCAAACAGTTAAACTTGAGAATCACATGATCACTGCTTTCAATTGGTGTATCATATATAATGTTCTCAATATCCATGTTAGTATGAGTAAAGACAAGATCTTACAATGGCGGTGTATCAGTCCCTCTCATCCTCGTATGCATGCTGGTATAGGATATCTTCCTGTAAACGCTCTAAAAACTTGTGCCTACATGACTCTCTATCTTCTTGAGACTCTAAATTCCCCCAGTCTATCTCTTTATAATCAAAGGATTATTTAATAATAACACCACTATGCACATCTGCCCTATAGTTACTCTTCCCATTCTATATTTTGTCTGAATGGGCTATCTTTCAATACTTCTTGAAACATATGGCTATCTCATATTATGAGGGATAATCCTTCCCCTCCTTCTCATTACTTTTCCTTTTTCGTTATCATGTACCCCTCTCGGCAGAAGTGGTGAGATCTCAAGCTTAGTTTCCACGACTCCAACAACATAAGGTGCACTTTCCCCCATATCATCCTTGAATTCCAGTTCCTTATCCTAAGTACTCCCTGGCTTGATGACTCCAAGTCATATGTAACCATAAATGGTTGCTCCCTTATATATTGGTTATAACCACCAATTCTTCTCCTTTCCTTTATCAAGGAAATGGCATCTGGTAGTCCCATAGCCTCCAGTAATCTTATGATATGCATTTCCAGTTTCTTTCCCCTTTCTTTCCACTCTGTTGTATGATCTTCTTCCAGGCAAAAAATAATCAATTACATCTTTCAACCTCCTGCTCTAATAACCTTTCTAATTTTGGTGCCACCCACTTTTCAGCTAGATCCCTCAGTGCAGAAGTATCAACCTAAGTGTCTCTAACTTTATTGTCTCTCTTGTAGGCAGCAAGCACTGATCCTGTATACTATGTACTTTTCTAAACCTTTCATCAACTAGCCCGTAAACTTCCTTGATTGCTTCATCTCTAACAGTGTATATCATTCTTTCAACCTTTTCACTTAATTTCCTGTGTACCTCCGTTTGTATCTCCCTGAGTCTACATTCCTCTTCATGCTCTGTGTCTGTTGACCTGCTGCCAAAAATGCTCCTTCCAAACTTCCCTACCCACAACTATCATCCATCTCCGTTTGTGTTAGTCCTTTTCTCTAACTGAAAAGCTGCCGACAGTGCTCCTTCTGCACTTCTGTGCCGTCTATGTACAAAAAAGTCTGTATGTGCTTTGTCCATTCCTTTACCTGAATGGTTGCCAATACTACTCCTGCGATTCCCTGCCTAATATTGTCATCCTCTGACTGAACAGCCTCTAGTACATCAAGAAAAGACCCATCAGATTTTGTTTGATTTTTAATGGCTTCACCTTCTTTCCTCTGGTTTCGTATTTCCTGCATCCCATTAAACTGTATTTCTGTTCCTCTCTAGTCTCATGACCCCCTTCATGGCCCTTAAAATGCTTCCTCAGTTTTTTAACTCTAGCTCTAGTTGTGTTCCCCTCTGGTCTTACTCCTTAACAAGTTCTCATAACATCCCCAAACATTTGTTCTCTGGTGTTTTCATTTCCACTTATCTCCTCTTTGCAGATCTCGTTATGAATGACTGGTCTTGGTACAATCCTGTAATTGAGTCCATACCAGCCTTTCCTGGCTCAGGCAGTGCTAGAGGTCTTAAATTATCCCCCAAAATAATACTAGTAACAGTAATAAAGCTTACTAGAGCAAAATATCCTTGAACATGAGGACAAGTTAGAGCTTTAACTGAGACTGAGTGTTGCATTTTGATTACATTAAAATTTTACTACCCTTTAGCAAGTCAGAGCTGCATTTCTAAACAGTGTGCATGTGTGTGTTTGTGATATTCTTTTGAAGGTTACCAATTTTTGCATCACAGTGGAAGAGATACACAGACGTTTCTTATAGAGCATTCTAAAGGAATGTCGTTGTATAAGTAATCAAAACCTATGTTATAAATGGGGTTACATTCCAGACCAAAAGTTTCCCCAATCTAATTCTTAGGTAAGGACAAAACCCAAACAGCTTACCATCAATATACCACACTCTATAACAAGTAAGTTAGATTCTCTTGATTCAGCAGCTGTTGCCATTATACCAGTAAATCAGCCAATATTCAATGATTCTTACTGAGAATGCTGGTGATGAGGGATTGAGGTAGGTTGTAGTGGAGTGGGATGAAGGTAGAGTGAGTGGTTTGTCAAGCCTTCCAAATTAAGTTTTCCATTTCAGTGAGTGATATTATGTTTGCTGATGTAACTGGTCATAATATTGCCTAATTCAATGCTTTCATGTCTGATAGATCTCACTTATATGGCACACTAAGAAAATTAAAACTTGGTCTTCTGTGTAAGGTGACCTATTTTTTTGCGTCTGGAATATCATAGAATCTAATGTAATCTTACTTTGATATCATTATAAAAGATGCTATAATTGAAGAAGCTTCCAATAGAGTTAAATATTTCATTATCAACGGAAAAGAATAATAAAAGAAAATACAAATTTTCTTCACATTTGTCACTATTGCAAACACTCTGTTGTTCTACAAAACTGTATCCTAATTATCGGATGTAACTATTGCAAAACACCACTCTCTGAGGGGGTCCCCTGTACTTGTCAAGAACCAACTCATCCTTTCTTTACTACCTGACATTATTCAATTCACTCACCACCCTATTAATAAAGAAATATTTATTCATGTCGCACTCACACTATGTTACTTAAAAAGTATTTTTTCATGTCTCTTTAATTAATTTCTTGCTTTGTTTCTTGCTAGGTCCTCTGGTTACATTTATATTTCATTCAAAAAGCTCACCAGGATCATTTAAATGTGGAAAGTTGCTATCATGTCTACCCCTTTTCCCTGTTCTGTGCGTACATCTATGGCCACTATCCTCTCCAGGAACTCTGTTCCTTTATCTCAGGCAAATCCCTATCATTGCTATTGGGCCTTTTCTAGATAATCTAAAAGTATATTCAAGTGGGATGACCAAATAGGTGACGAATACTATAATTTGTGTCTAATATAAGGTATAAAATGTTTTTTTCTAAACATTTCTTTGTCCACACACTGTGAAGGCAATTTTGATTTTGACCAATGAATAATCTACCGCACCTTCTGAACAATTCTCTGAGGGATTATGGAGTAGAGAGGTGGAGGGTGAGCCACCCCAGATGTGTGAACAGAGAGGTAGGGGATGAGCCACCCCAGATGTGTGAGCAGAGAGGTGGAGGGTGAGCCAACCCAGATGTGTAAACAGAGTGGTAGGGGTTGAGCCACTCCAGATGTGTGAGCAGAGAGATGGAGGGTGAGCCACCCCAGATGTGTGAACAGAGAGGTAGGGGATGAGCCCCCTGGCCCACCACAATGAACTGGCATACCAAAACTGCAATTGCACCTCAGGTGACATTACGTCTTGATATGCATCCTCCAGTGTTTGACATTCCAGGGCAAAAGCAAACATCTGTAGAGACTGTTCCTAAGTCAGGTAAGACCATGAGTATTCTTAGGACATATACAGTGTTACAAAGTTTATTAGTTATTAAAGATGTAAGACATGTAAAGGATGGCAGGGTCGGATGCCTACTCCGTTGAATGAGCAACCCAGTCCTTTTTCTTACATGTAGGGATGGGGTTAGGGATTCCAACTTTGCAAAACTAATTCTCCCATGAAGACGTCTTTATGCACTCAATTCAATCCATGGGAATGGGAAGGTGAAGGTAGCAAACAACTAAATTGAAGGTTAGTAGTTTTCTTATTACTACCAATGGAAAACAGGCTTGTGTGAGGAGATACTTGGAAAAATTTGGTGAAGGATGATTAAGGGTGAGGGTAAGCAGAACTAGGGGAGTCTGAGGAATGGAAGGTGTTAAGGGAAGCAGTACTTACGTGTGGCATGCAGAAGGTGGGATGACTGCTTTTGATAAAGGGTAGTGATTAGTGGGATGAGGAAGGTAAGTTGCTAGTGAAAGAGAAAAGAGAGATGTATGGGTGTCATCTGCAGGGAAGGAGTGTGAGTAACGGGGAGATGTACAAGATGAAGCGGCAGGAGGTCTAGGGGAAGGAGCAGTTGAGGAATTGGTAGTAAGTGTTCAAAAGGATTCCTGCAGAAAGGTGTGCTGCAGTGCAGGCGCAAACATTAACCCTTTAGCAACAGTTCATGTGAGATCTGCATTTTTGTCCATGTGAGAGAAATATTTGAAGTGGAAGGCATGCTTTTTTGGTATGTAGAGATGTCTTATATCACAAGCAACAACAATTTAGTGTCTCAGTTACCCAAATAGAATGCGGGGGTGCTCGCCATACAAATTAATGGATGATTAGTGATTATCTTTTGGGCACTTTATATATATATACCGAAATAATTCAGCAGATGTTGAACGGTTAGCATGGGGGAAATTTCTTTGTGTATCGGTGGTAGTGACAGAGAAGAGATGAAGATGGATGAGTTAACATTTATCAACAAAAGTGATAAGCGAAGCACACTTGGCATACCAAACTTAAATTTTTGCCTGTACAGCAACAATTATGGTAACTTTAAAAAACAGATTTTTCATAGGATAGGGGACTGTGGTTTTGGTGCAGTACACATGACAACTAAAGAATGCATGTTAGTAAATGAGGTCTTTTTTTCTATTCCTGGCAATACCTCTCTGATGCTAGAAACAGTGAATGTGCATGACTGCGTATGTCCAGGTAAGGCACATGTGACTGTGTATGTTTAGGTAAGGATGGGTTTGTGCAGGATGGCATGAGTCACTGAAGCAGTTTGTTAGGTGACAGAGTTTATTAGAAAATTTTAATGAGACATCATCCTTAACTGCTGACTGGATACAAATTTTCTAATGCAAACTGATATGATTTAAAATTTTATGTTAGTTTTGTGGAAGTGATTCATGGTTTTCTTTATGAGAGCTTGGTAATTATGTTAGGGATAACAATTGTGTGTGGCGGCTGCTGGCTGATGCAGTAGGGTATTATTCTGCCGTCGGTATATACTCCTAAAAAAAAAAAGTTTCAGGTAACAAGATATGAATGATAAGAATAATCATTGTAATACATATTTAGGGAATTCTAG
>JAUTYZ010275272.1:0-10102 GCA_032273725.1 Panulirus interruptus
TCCTTCTTCTGTTGACTTTGAAACTCTGCCATGCAGTCTAATTTCAGTTCTACTTCTTCATATTCACAAAATGTTAAGACTGGACATTTATGAAATTATTTGCAGGGTTTCCATGTTACCGACACCTTAACAATGTGCAATAAAACTAACGAAAATCTAAATCCGCCCTTTAACTTCCCCTTGCAAGCTACAAAGAGAATGTGCTAATAATGACAAATTGTGTCGACCTGCATCGTGTGATCATAGATTCCAGTATCGTCGGTTTAATAACCAAACGCTTTCATTACGACATCGTAATCAACGATATCGCTGCATGTCTGAAGTAAATGAGGTGCACGTTTTAGGGGCTATATCCTCCTTTATCTAAATGCACTGCAGCAAGATAATTTGCGTTAAAACACACGTTCAAAATTGCACCTGATATCAGCTAGGATATGAAAAATGTACCATCAGCGTCTGCGTTGGGTAATGTTTAAGGAATCGGCAATGAGATTAACACGACGAATCTCGATGTAAACATTATCCCAGACATTTTTTTTTCTACTAACTGTAATAAAAATAAGAAGGTTGCAATCTTACCTAACCTAATGCAGGTTGAGTTAAGGAATGCCTGAATATGTTTGAAAGTACATCAACATAAGGAAAGGCTGATTATGTTGGAACTTACTTCAATATAATCTAAGCTGGGTTGAGGTGAGGAAGGCTTAATGTGTTAGAACTTTGTTTATTCTAACCAAAGTCAGAATAAGTTCAGGAAAGGGTGAGTTTGTTAGAACTTCAAGTAATCTAACTTAGCTCAGGTCAAGTTCAGGAAAACTGAATATGGTGAAACTTAGTGTAACTTAGGTAACTCAGGTTAGAACAACCAAACTCAACCCAAGGTAGATTCAGGTACACTGAAACTTGCAGCAGCTTAGCCAAACAAAGAAAAGGCATAAGAAATGTTAAATATATTTAAGCATAAATTAGCCTAACATAACCTAAGGTGGGTTTAAGAAATATGGGTTCAGTACCCAAATCAAGTAATGGCTTAATCCAGAACAGATGTGTTTCTCATGGTTAAATGCAAAGGATAACATTTTCATTTTATCTTGGTTGGGGTTGACAGGTCTGCAGTTAACTACAGAAATGTGTCAGATATCTCTCATAGATATTGATGTTGTTATATTGTATGTAAATGCCATAGACAGTGTTATCCTTCTTATGCGTAATATATGGTGTAGGTGATGTTGTCGTCTTGCATCATTTTTCAGAATTCATTGCTTTAGTAAATTGATACATTTACTACTTATTGCAATGTTTCTCAGTAGTGTATCATTTGATCACTGTTTTTGAGAGTGTGACAGCAGAATGGTAAGTTTTTAGTCTTAAAGGCAGCCTAAATAATGTTGATGCACTTGTGAGCAGCAAAAGGCAGTGCGGACAGCCAGAGCTTACATGAAACCATAATGGGATTTGACGACCAATGGCCATTAGTACTCTGGGACGCTATCATTTTAGACACGAACTTAGTCACCAGACTGTTTTCCCACATGACCAAAAGATATAAGTGGTAGGAAAGCTTGATTTTAGAGTGTAATTTTGTATATATGATGTAGCTTACGATGTATGACTGAAACCTGGCAGATGCCACAAGATCATTGGTCTGCCATTGCTTTGGTCAAGTACTGCATACCTTTTATTTTACTCTTGTCTTTAACAGCAAAATGGAGAAGAAGTGAGTTTGTTTATATGTGATGTAAAGGATGGAAATTCATCGTATTTGGACACAGCTAAGTCTGCAGTTAAGAAGTTAAAGACTCTTCGCCACCCCAGCATTCTTACCTACATGGATAGTCTAGAGGTAAATTTCCGTTTCTTTTTTAAACAGTTAGCCATTGTCTAAATCACATTTTAATTGTGGTAGGTGGCAGCCAACTACTAACCAGGGAGGTACTTCAGGTTAATGGGAGGATTAAAAACGGTAGTGTGCAGTAGCCAGTGCTGCAGTGGCTCTCATATCCCTGGTCCAGGTTTCTCTCTTCTCTTTCTGCCTCACATACACATTGGTTACTGGAATTCATTCCACAAACACACACTCTCTCCATATCACACATAGTTCTCAATGGTTTGTAATTCACATGACCTTTATTTTTAATCACAAATTTCCTTATTTAACCTTTTTGCAGCATATTCAAGTACAGGCTCATCACTGTTTTGCTGTTTTGCTCAATTTAGATTAATATCCTAATTTTTGTTGTTGTTGTTGTTGTTGAAGGCTCAGCGCTTTCATTTTAACACTCAGTGGTTAAATTTAAGATTAAATTAAATGTAATCAAGTATACTCAAGAAGGTGAACACTGGTCTGAAGTAGCTATTTAGAGCATTGTCTTTGGTTAGATCAGTGATAAGAATAATTCTTGAAAATGCAAAGAATAAAAGAATGTGGAAAGATCGCAATTCCTTTATGTGCTCTGAAGTTAAATGGAATTATGGCTCCAATAATGGTAGAAATGGAAAAGCTCTTCAGCATTTAGATCAAGGATACGGTTTAATGCCATATATCTCTGAATTTATTGCTTATTCAGAAAAATGATAGGAGTCTGCATGAGGATCAAAAAGATTATCACAGGGGGTTTGATGTTGAGCCTTTTCATGCTGGCAGAAATTGGTTTGTTAGTAAGAGATGTACCCACTTCATCTGTGTAACTAGTTATACTTTTTAAGTTATTTATGTGGTACACAGTGTTATTTTCCAAAATACTTGTGTAAGTTATTTATGTAGTACACATTGTTATTTTCTAAAATACCATCAAAACTTAAAAGTCTGAACACCTTGGGACTTGTCAGTGTGTGGATTTCTGAAAATTACATACTTTTGAGCAGTGAACTGTCTGGCCTTTTCCTACAAAAGGGAGCCAGAAAAACACACCCCTTCACTTTTGCATTTACCACTACACCACTTTGTCAAGCTCTGCTAACCTTCTACCGTGATTTGTGGCTGGCCCTGTCTTTATTTAACTGTCAGCACAGGATTTCAAAACCTTTACATGTTGCCTCTTGATGTCATAATTTGCTGTGTTTTCAACACTGCTGTTCAGTGAGTTTGATCATTGAAACATCCTTGCCTGATTTGTGAAATATTTCAGCTTTTTTCATGATAGTGGGGGTAATATGCTTTAGATCTGAAACTGCAGAGAATCTTGGGCTGTGCAGACTTTAAATATTTGGATTTTTGGGCTTTAACTGTATTAACAATAAATAGTGCTCAATATAAGCAGTTTCATTAAATTTTTGTTAGTTACTGTCATTTTGTAGCTCAAAGAGAGGGCTGTGGTAATGAATTAAATCTATTTACATTATTTTTTATTTGAAAAATAGTTCCCACTACGTGATGTTTAGCTTAACACCTAGTGTTTGGGAAATAATAAAAAGCATTAGCAGGGACTGCTTGTTCATCCAAATGATGTCTTTCTGGCCCTGACTTGAATAGTGCCATTTGTCAAGGAGGGGTGAACATTTCCTGAGGCCTCTCTGACCACTATGAAGTGACTGGAACCCATTTCACCTCTACCGACACTGTTCCTAGATCTGTCTTCTTCTTTATCCTTTTCTGCAACATTTGCAATCTTAGATCCAGCTTTCCTTTATTAAACACCATCTTTCTGCTTCCTCATCTGATCTTTTCTCTGAAACCCACTTGTTCAAGGATGCCACTGTTTTTCACTATTATCACTGACTATAATCATAACCATTGTTTTAGCTCAAAGGGTAGTGTTCATGCTTGTTGTACTACAAAAACACATGTTGATTACCTTGATCTTGAGTCTTCCTGCTTTGAAGCTATCTGGCTCAAAATCTCTCTATGGTCTGTAACTTTAACTTTATGTTTCATGTAATCCCCCCCCTCAATTTCTCCAATCATCTATATCTTTTTGACTCATTGATTTTCTTGCCATGAGGTGTTGCTGTCTTTAGACCCAAATACTGAAATCCTCCAACACTCATTCTGGAGAGGAGACCAGCCCCAATGTGACAGTTGCTATTGTATTTTTACTGTGGAACATGTACCAGTGTAGTGCCAGAAATACAGTAGCCTCAGAGTCTAATATAAATTATATAATAATATTGGAAGGAATGATAGTATTGAAGAAATTTTAGACAATAGATTTATGAAGCCAAAGTACATTGCATAATATTGTATAATTTTAAGCTGTTAGATATCTCTAAAAGGAAGCCCTGTAATAACATAAACCCCACATAATGAACTTTATAGAATCTTCTTCCTAAATGCTAGGGGTGTTGTATAGGTACCATTATTTTTCTTGTGAGCAGTTATTTCATATTTACTGGGATCTTATGCGACCCATCATGGAGTATTACTTGCATACCAAGGGTGGTTCTTCTTCTACAGTTGAATAAATAGCCCTCAGCCTTATTAACTTTCATGCTGTTGCCCCTCCTTAACATCCCTTTCCATCATCCGTGATGTTGCTGCCCTGTCTCTGTTCTACAGTGACTCTTTTGGCCACTGCTTCCATGAACTTTCTGCATGTGTCCCAGTCACTAATGCCAGGACCCACAGCATATGACTGGCTCCTGCTTCCCATCTACAGTTTCTGTGTAGAGACCAGCATATCTCCTTTCCTTGAACAGCGAAACTAGAATTCTCTTTCTTCTGTCAATTTTTGCTCTTCCTTAAATATTTCCAACCTTAGAATTAAAATTTTCACATATTTTTGAGACTGATAGGTCAGAGGAAATATTTTTCATCTTTTTTTTCATGGAGTTATTGGTTATGTTTCCCACATTTCATTATTTTTATTGCCTAAATGATGTACAGTCTTTATATACACTGTACAAGAATGAGTTTATCTTTCACATAATGATGAAAAATGGTGTAGATGTACTGCAGATAGCAGTACACCACTATTCACACCCTTTCTTCATATTCAATTTTTTTCTTATGCAGCATAAGAAATTATGACTCACTGTCCTCATAATTGTATGAGGAAAGCAAAGTTTTTTGTGTTTTGTGATGTTTTAGTAGTACACTCTTCCACTTTTTTACCTCATAATTTTGTGTTATTGATTTTGCATTATTATTTTTTGTTATGTATCTTTCTTTATTGTTACATGCAGAATGACAAGATGGTGTATTTGGTGACTGAACCTGTAACCCCCTTGCTTATTTGGCTAAAAGATGACACCCTCACCCCAGAACATCGCACTACAGCAGTTTCATGGGGGCTACTTCAGGTCACTGTAAGTATATTTGTATACCTTTCTTTTTTAAGGTTTTCTGACTTTTGTTTCTTAGATTTTTCTGTACTGTTGAATTTTGCTGCCATGATTCAGCAGGTACTTGTATATTGCTCTTGCTACCATCCTGTGATAAGCATTATTTCATTAAATGTTTATTTTCCTATTTATTTTATTCTCTACAGCTTTTACTCATGTGTTTCCTTGACTAGTTCAAACTGGAATTGTAGTAGGTAAGAGCTCTGCTGTGCATGATGTTTGTATTTCCAAGCAAGTGAAAGCCTTTCAGAAGTTCATCTTGGTGCAGATTCACTGACTGGCACCATCTTACTTGTGTTTTTAGAAAGCTATGGTATTTAGTTCATATTTTATGGTATTGCTATCTTGGATTGTCAGAGTTGGGAAAAGCTATCTTTTTCTTTCGAACTTGTTTGCCATGTCCCACAATAGCGTGGTAACACCAAGAACAGACAAAGAAAAGGCCTTATTCGCTATCATCCTTCATCTAGCTGTCAGATGTGATGCACCAAAACCACAGCCTCCATCCACAACCAGGCCTCACAGAACTTTCTGCAGTGTCCCCCTGGCCGCTACATTTGCCCTAGTTCAGTCAGTTGACAGCATGTTGCCCCTTGTTTATCACATCACATTAGTTCACTCTATCCTGTACGTGCCTTTCAACCTTATGCATGTACAGGCCCTGAACACTCAAAATTTTATTCTTTCCATCCATCCATATTCAATTCGGTTTCCCCCCTTCTTTTCCCCTCCACTTTTGATGCATATATCTTTGATACACATATCATCTTTGTCAACCTTTCCTCAAACATTCTCTCCATATTTCCAAACCATTTTGGCACACCCTCTTGAGCTTTCTCAGCCATACTCTTCTTCTTACATAACACACTTTTTTACCCAGCCATACTGTTCTTATTACTACATTTCTATCTTGCTCAACCATACTCTTCTTATTACCTCTCCTCTCTCTTACCCTTTCATTACATACTCAGTCAACCCTCCTCACACCACATATTGTTCTCAAACATTTAACTTCCAACACATTCACCCTCTTCTGTGCATACCTATCTGTAGCCCATGCCTTGCATCCATACAACGCTGTCAAGACTACTGTACCTTCGGACATAATCATTTTCACCCATTGAGATAGTGACCTCTCTTTCCACACTTTCTTTATTGCTCCCAGAACCTTCACCCCCTCACCTACCCTATGACTCACCTCAGCGTCCATGGTTCCATTCTCTGCCCAGTCCATTCCCAGGTATCTAAGATGTTTCATTTCCTCCAATTTTCCTCCATTCAGACTCACACCCCAACTAACCTGTCTCTTTGCACTGCTAAATCTAATAACCTTGCCTTAAGCAAACTAAACATAATCAGAATACCTACTGGCATCACTTTTGCAAGAGAAAAAGAATCCTCGAGGATCATCTGTATACTCATCATGTATTCCTCTCTAAATTATGCCTTGCCTGCCTAGTCATGTACCATTTCAACAGCAAATATAGTGAATCTGTAAACCACACACAACAGAGCACTCAGAACAGTCACTGGTTGCTTAGCAGCCACAAACATTCAACTCCTGCACAATGAAACAGAGTACTCCCTACATATTCCCAGCTCAGTATGCTTAGTACCCAGTCTTATGCAATGTCACTAACCTACATCACATTTAAGCCACATCATGACCATATACTACTGTTCTAACTGAAATAAGCCTACCCCAGCCTCTCTTATTGTCTACCTATACTTGCAGATCTTTTCATCCCCAGTAAACATCATATTGACAAGAAGCATTCGCCCTGTAATAACCGGACAAATAGTAAACAGCCACTCCCCTAACTCAATCTTGAACTCCATTCCACCAGACTAGAACTACACTCCCAAAACAAACATGAATCACTCCCTCTTATCTGCACTTTAGACATCACTCATCTTTTCAGCATTACAAACATTGATTCATCATATCATAAGACCCCTTGTGCCTAACATGCAACTTCCACACTGAAGACACTGAACGCCTACTCCTCAGCTTCCTGTCACTCACCCCAACAAGACAAACACATCACATTTGACCTGTGGCCTTAATTGATGGATCTGGCTGACTTCTTGAATGTTTTGGGAGCCCCATAAAAGGTGCTCCTGAAGTAAGATAAGTAAAGTAAAAAATATTTGCATTTTATTTTTCAACACTATGTTCCCATAACTTCTCACTTGAATTGTTTTGTTTTTCTCTAGTTTGTCAAAATACTTCTTTTTTGTGCTTTAATGTAAATTTTTTTATTTTACATGATATGTAACTAATGTTTCTTAATACTTATCCACAGAAAGGACTGAGCTTCTTAAACAATGATGGAAATTTGATTCATTATAATGTTTGTGCAAGCAGTGTATTTGTCACACCTGCGGGAGAATGGAAATTGGGCGGCGTGGAGTATTCTTATAGTGATTCATCCATGTATCCTGTCAAAGTTCTACCACAATTAGATGTCTATAACCCTCCAGAAAAGACTGATTTACCAAAAATGCGAACTACAACTAAATGGTGAGTCTTTGTTTATGTTATTAAGCATGCTTTGTACTTTTATAACTGTATCCTTGTGCCATTTTCCCTGTATGGCAACATGGGCTGTAGAGAATCTCATGGCCACCATACATATTACTGTACATTCCTTTCCATGAACACCTTTTTTTATTTGCTCACATTTTCCTCCTTTCCACCTTATCCTTGACTTCCCTCCATCGTTTTCCTCATTTATCCTGCTAAATTGAAAAAGAATTTCTCCAGTCTTTGTAAATACCTGACTACCTCAGTGACTGACATGACTGGCAAAACATTCCCCAGTCAAGGCCATCTCAGGTGAAAAGGAAAAGAGTAGGATAAAAAGAGTAAAAATTAATCATGGCTTTGCAGTTGTTTGTAAACTTGACTCTTAAAGGAAGAAGGTTTGTAGAAAGAGGGAAGGATGAATGGGGGGAAGAGAATTCCACAGCCTCGAAGAAATAAGGAGTCATAACAGCTAAGCCTTGAGATGCTGGTCTCCACACACAAACAGTGGAAGTAGCAACCAGAATGTTGTCTTCTTCTTTGATATCCACTCTCCTCTTGAGATCAAATCAGTTTCATTTTTGATTCTCTACTTTCTTTTAATGATCACACCATGCTCATGCTGATATCTCCAGTTATCCCCAGTTAATTTTTTCTCTGTATCTGAGATTTATTCTGTCATTGTCTGGGCAGACAGACTGGTGTGTCATAGGTGACTTTTGTGGTAATGTTTTGTCATTCTTATCCTCTTGAGAATTTTTTTCTAACCCTCCTCCTAATGTTGGTATGCTTTTAGGGCAAGTAGGATGAACCACCCCTAGAGAGAAATGTAGGATTTGAAGTATGAAAACCTTGTTCTCTCCAGGGCAGTGACCTCCGAGCATTTTTTTCTGCTTTGTGTTTCCTGCCCTTCTTTCCTCACTCTTACAAAAACCTTTCTTTATAACAGTAGGGACTGTGATTGAGTTGACATTATGTTTTTAGAATTATGAGGCAGTTCAGTCCTGATGGCCATAGGACGATGATGTCACTGTTGAGTGGTGTAGTTGATTGGTCACAGGGCAGACTCAGGCTGAGCCAATAGCCAGTACCTCAAATAGGTGGTTAATGAGGGGTGAGGCATTCATGTCACCTGAGGATTAGGAATTTAGAGGCTTTTTACCCTAAGAGTTCTGGGAGAATCTCTCATGGCTCATGGGACACCACCTTGGGGAGAAAGAGTTTTTCATGCTTGAAAACATTTTTTGTAGGGATTTTCCCTATGGCACAATTCTTTTAAGCAGTTTGCAGTTTTTTTTTTAACATATATTGATTTGATCTTTATTACAGTACATGATGCTTTGTTTTATTTTTCTCTCTCAGGGCAGCAGACATGTGGGGGCTTGGTTGTCTTGTGTGGGAAGCATTTAATGGATATCTTGACCAGTCTATGTCTTTAAAAAACACTTCTAAGGTTAGTGATTTATGTTCACAAGTTAATAATAATAAATCACTCCTTTTTTCTGTCTAATTAGTGTATAGACTGGTAATAAGTGACTATGATTTTGGTATGATACTGTATATTAAACTCAAAAAGGTCTAAGGAGACTGGACAAGGTGAGGAAAATGTACTTGCTGTGATATGCTTAAGATTTTGTCAGTTTTACACATGGGCCCTAATCTTTGTTAACTCCTCACTTTGGGAATGCTGACCTAAACAGTAAGAGGTAAAATCACAGATTTTCGTGGAGCATTTATATATAACAAGGCTTCTGAATGTGACAAAAGAAATAGGATTGTGTTCAAGATAATAGTAGTCAGTGTAGCCTTAAAGTTATTGAAAGAAAAGATGGGGTCTAAGAGATTTAAATATGGGTAAATTTACCTGAGTCTGAAGAAAAAAATTTTATGGATAGTGTACAAGATTAGAAATATTGTTAAATATGAATAGATTTCTGTGCCCACATACATTAATCACATACTTAAATATTCTGATAGGACTGTCCATAAGCACAATACATCCAAATCAGCAGTTAGATGGGGAGTATCTGTCCTGGCAAGTTAATGAATCACCCCCCAACCAGTTTACCTGTTTAGCCTTAAGCAGCCATCCTTGCCTCCATCCCATTTACAGTCCAATAGAATTATCCTTCTGCATTATTTTCATGACTGTGCTATATAGAATTTTTTATATACATATACTGTAATATTGTTACAGTATTGTACAAGTAGTAATGAGTCTATCTATCTATATCTCTGACGCCTGTTCCAATTGGAACTCCCTCAAAGGGGTGGCCACGGCAACAGAGTCTCCAT
>JAUTYZ010275494.1:0-10099 GCA_032273725.1 Panulirus interruptus
CATCTAACATAATTTTCAGGAGTTGATGCTGGAGTTGACATCAAAGCAAGGTGGCATCGGTGATGTGCTAGGAGAGGGGTCACGGCTTATGAGAGATGGAGTGATGGAGGAGGAGGAAGAGGAAGAAGTTAGGGTGCAGATGAAGCTTCTCAACACTCGATGGGAAGAACTCAGAGTCAAAGCTATGGACCGCCAGTCAAGGTAGTTAAGTTCTCAAAGGTGCTGAAAATATATATATTTCTATAAATGATTAAGTTTTTCTTTATTGATAATCAGTATTTTTATGTTATAGGTCTTGCATGCAGATTAAGCTACAGAGAGAAATTAGAACTTTTAGATTTTTTATTTTCATTTACAAGGGCTTTTGTTTCATATGAATCTTCAGAATATATAGAAATAAGCATACAAAAGAATTTTTTATAATTAAAATCATTTTGATGTAATTGCAGTTCCATCCTACTTGATCACAAGTTATAAACAGGTTAAACAGGTATAAACATGAGCTGAAGTGAGTCACAGGGTTGAAGAGGGGGCTAAAGTTTTAGTTTCATTAAGGAATGTGTTGAAGGAAAGGTCAGAGACAAAGATAGGTATGTTTTAAGGTATGTTAGTTCCAACAATGGTTTATGGATGGAAGTCTTGGGCCTTGAATTAGAATAAAAAAGAAGAGGGATGATGTGCTGGGAATGATGCCTGAGGAGGGTATGTAGTGCAAGGTTGGTAGATCGCATAAGTGTAGACTGATTGAAGGCCAAGCAGGGTGAATTTGAATAGTTCATATGATGGACAGAATGAGTGAAGAGAGATTGGCAAATAGGATCTGTGTGTTAGAAGTGGAGGGAGTAAGGAAACTGAGTTTGAGTTGGAGATGTAAGGATAGAATGAAGGAGACATTTTAGTATAAGGGCCTAAACATTCAGGAAGGCAATAGGCAGGAGTTAGATAGAATGAGATGGAGCATTGTGGTATATGGGAGTGATGTGCTTCCACTGGGATAGATCCATCTCATATGAAGTGATTAAGGAAAATTTTAGGGTAATCTGTGAGGCCTGCCTGTGGTTAGAAGTCTTCGGTTTTGATTTGTGGTTGATAGTCCTTTTTTTGGTATATTATACATGACAATTAGAGACAGTATATGTAGATGAGGCCACTGTGTGATTGTTCATAACACTACCTGACCAGAGTGGGAGGGGCAGTTAGATTAAAAAAAAAAATTGATTAGTTCCTCTTTTAATACTTTGTGAACTTTCTCCTTGATATTCATATCAGAGTAAATGTGGAGTTTTGCTTAAACAGCACATGGCAGCATTGCATGTATCCCTGTCTCACACATACCCCACACTCGATGGTTATGATCAGTTCATAATGTAGCCTGTGTATTAAGGATAGTTTTGTATTCGTAGCACAACATCTCTCTTTCCTTAAGGCATGACCCTTTTATCTTAATTTATTTTTTATTGCTTTTGACGATACATCATACTTGTGTAGAAAGTGAGCAAGCTTGTTATGTACACTCAGAGGAATGCTCTATAAAACTACAAATGTCTTTATAAAAACTAAAATGTCTTTATAGAATGCCCAGGAAGATTTTGATAAGGGATGTTTTTAGTGAGCATGAAAGAGTTAAGAATGCTGTAATATGTATATCAGATAATTCCCTTTCGTTGTTTCTTCATCCTTTTTGCTTTTTTATCTGTGTATTGTTATCAGTTTGACTCCAAAATAAAAATAAACTTATATTATTTGTACTGCAGACTTCACGAAAAGTTGATGAGTCTTCAGCAAAAACAGCTAGAAAGCCTCAAAAAATGGCTGACTGACACTGAAGATCGCATTGCCAATATGAGCCAGGTATGAGAAAGTTACTCTACTTATTCATAGGATTCTGTTATATAATTATAACTTTCATCCCATTCTATCAGAAAATCATTAATATGTGTATATTTTTTGGTAAGTAAAAGCAAGGTGGTTTTGTGGGAGAAAAGGTAGTATACAGCAGTAAAAAACTTTTTAATGGGATGTTTTACTAGGATAGTGAAACAGAGTACTGAAAAACAGACAGATTACTTTAGGAGAGAATTGAAAGTAAAATCATGACCAGTAACCCATCTGATATGGCAGGTTATGGTTAGGGGTGCCCTGTAACAGTTAGATGGCTACTTCAGCAGTAACATGTGCAATGAAAGTAGTAAATATGGATGTAGGAGAATGGTTAGAGTAAGATATAAGGAATTCAAACATATTCTGTTATTTAAGAGAAAGATTTATCATGCAAAACTAATACTGGGATGGTATTAACTTATGTAGAGGCAGATTTAGAGAGGTTTAAAAGATTGAGTGAAATCTTTAAGAACATTTATGGTAGAAGACCTAGTGAGCTGTTTGTGAAGTTTAGAGAAATATGAAATAGAAAACAAAGTTGGGAAATATCACATTAGCCTTGATGGAATAGTATTAAGAGTTATCCTGAGAATTCCATCATTGAAGGAGGTTTAGCATGATTTGCTTAAGGCTTAGTGAGGAGCCATTTTTTTTTCAATTTAGGTAAAAGAGATAATAGTGTATAATTGCTACGGTTAAAGAAGGTACTTTGCTCTTTAAAGACATTTTCATCTTCAGGTTGGACCAACAACGGAAGCACTGAGAGAACAGATTTCAGCTCATCAGAGTCTACAGCAAGATTTAGAGAATGAACAGTCAAACATCAATTCCCTTTCCAACATGGTGGTTGTCGTGGATGAGTCCAATTCAGATAGCAGTAAGTTATCCTGTGAGAGGGCCCATCTGAGATTGAGCCTGTGCTTACTTTCCTATACCTTAAGACCAACATTCTTTCTTTTTGGCTCTCCCTCTCTAGAAGTAGGGAGACCATTCTGATCATTTAGATTATTGTTTCATAGCTATAACCTGTAATACTTCAGGATTCTTTGAATTTCCTATCTGATCTCTCTGTTTATCTCTCTCTCACTGTAAAATAAACAGTCTCTTCATCTCATGCATAACACTTTCCAGCACGTAACTTACAACTTATTCTTTATAGAAGGGGAAAAAAGAACCAACATTTCGGCATAGGGCATGTGGATTAAGTTGTGAGGTTAAACTAGGAGGGATGATAAGTCTGACTGCTTTAGACTCTGTCTAGTAGGTTTGTAGAGCTAGAATATGTATATCTATCTGTCTATATCTCTGATGCCCATTCACTTGGAACTCCCTCAAGGGGGTGGCCATGGCAAAAGAGTTTCCATATCTGGTGAACTCCAGTACTGCTGTGTGGCCTTTAGTGCCTCACCCCTAACAGGCCACTGGAAGAGGGCAACTCTATTGCAGTGTTTCCAGGGGTTCCTACCAAATGTTCTTACAGACTACTTCTACCTATGTGTCTACCTATTTTTTTTTCATACATATTTGGCATTTCCCGTGTTAGTGAGGTAGCGCCAAGAACAGAGGACTGAGTCTTAGAGGAAAAAATCCTCACTTGGCCCCCTTCTCTGTTCCCACCCCTTTTAGTCGCCTTCTATGACACACAGGGAATACGTAGGAAGTATTCTTTCTCCCCTATCCCCAGGGATAATGTCTGCATAATGTTCTTGCTTAACGTTCCAACCTACCGCTTCTACATAATGCTCCCACCTAATGATCCTACCTACTTCATCTACCGAATGTTTCTACCAAATGCTCCTGCCTAATGTTCCTACCTACTACTTCTATCAGTTACTCTTATCATTTTGCCAAGAGGCAGGGCAAGCGCATAGCGCTTTCTGTAGGAAAGTCTAGAGTTAGGAAGAATGAGTTGTGTGAGTTAAGTGTTGTCAAGTGTTTTGTGTGACAAAGAGAGATTGTATGTATGTGAGCTGTCCATGTGTGGGTGAGGCAGAGAGAAAAGACAGCTACCTAGGTCAGAGGAGTGCAGCTTGACAACCACTAATGTGGTGGCTCATTAGGCAACTGTCACTAACCTTCCCAATACCCAGGCGGTTATTACCGGTAATATACCTCCCTGGTCGGTGGCTAGAACCTCCCAAGATGTGAGAGCAGTACTTCATACATGGAGAGAACAGTCATTTTTATAAACAGAGCATCTGTTCAAAAGAGGAGGACATTAACTTGAGATCATTAACTCTTGTTACTAATGGATGTTTTTTCCTACTTGGTCTGTGAACCATTCTGCTGTGGCTTCTCAGGTAAGTCCGAAGATGGGCCAAGTAAGACTTAGTATATTGATATAAGTTTCTGGTGGGGTTCTTCCTCTTTTTGTTCCTTTGGATTGCTTGTAGGTATATTAAGGAGTAAGTAACCTTCATGCATAGAAACTTGCTGTGTTAAAGAAGAAATGATTATTTTTTCTCTTTGGGGCAGTTGCTTCAAGAGAAATTTTATGTTTATCCACTGTGCTCTTTTGTTCTTGCTTTTTTGACTGTCTTCCAAAGTTTGTTTACTCACTAGCATGTTAGGGGTGTTGATAATGTTAAGAAAGATGTTAGTATAGGATTTTGATGAACCTTTTGGGTGCCATGTTGGTCTGGGAATTTCATCAGTTTTTGGCCAACTTCATAGGTATCTTTTAGAGCAGCTATTCAGCACAGAAAATCACTTCTTTAATGTCATTACAGGCTTTATACCCTGGCTGAACTAAATTTGAATGTAGGTATGCATCAGTCGATATGTCAGTCTGTTGTATGATGACCTCATTTTTTTTTTCCTGCAGCATATTCAACTCTAGAAGATGAACTGAACGCCTTGGGTGAGAGATGGGCTCATATATGTCGATGGGCAGAGTCACGATGGACGACCTTACAGGTATTATAGACTTTTACCTTATCATTAATACAGTCTTTACACACTTTATATGTTGAGGCTCTTTTATTCTCCATAGATCCTGAGATTTAGCTATGGTCTGTTAATTAAGCTTAAGTATTTGCATAATGTTATCGAGTTTGAGAAATTGATGAATGAATTTCATATGGACATTATTATGTTATTAATTGTGCTATACACTCTAGTATATGATATGAAGTAATTTTCTGGATATAAATAGATAGGTAAATAGGTATCCATGAAAATTCAAAGCTTTCTCACCTACAGAGAGCCCTATGAGTGTTTGAGAGAGCACTTGTGCCCATGGTGTTATCTATCTATCTATATATCTATCTATCTGTCTATCTATCTATCTATCTACCTGTCTGTTTTACATCTAACACCTGTTCTTTTTTGGAGCTCCCTTAATGGGGTGGCCACGGCAAAGGAGTCTCCGTAATTGTTGAACTCTAGTGCTGTTTCTTAACCTTTAGTGCCTCACCCTTAACAGGCCACTGGCAGAAGACAACTCTAATGAAGTGTTTTCATGGGGTTAAAGCACCATTTTACCCCCAAAATAGAGTGCATTCAGTAGGATTTACCTTTTGCCACCGTAAGTAGTGAGAATGAGTCCATGGATGATGACATGGGAGATTCATCCTTGTCATCTGCTGTGTTGCCCCGGTATGATCCAGAAGTATTTAATTCATCAAAAGGCAAAGCCTGAATCTCAAGGAACTCCTTAGAATAAGGAGTTATTAAAGTATAAAGTAATGATTATTAATTGATAGTATCTTTTAGTGGAGCTGTAGAGGAATCTGGGCAGCTGATCTCCACAACTGTGGTGAGCAATGAAATCATGTTGGACAATCTTTAATTAAACCATGCTGCTGGTGGCATTAGTACCAATTCCAAGGACTCACTGCTGGTCATGATAATAACAGTCTAAGGGTGCTCTGCTGGTGCTGGTAACACCAGTACCAGATAAACCCTACTAGTTTCAGTGATACCAGTGCACAGCAATTTAGTTTGAATCCTGAGTTAGTGCTAACCTGGGAGCGAACATCATTTGGTCAGCTCTTCTTTTTCTTGTTAGTTCTGACCTGTAAACCATGGCTTACATTTAGTAGACAGGTAACTCCTGGGACTTGGTCTTGGGTCTTGCAGGGACACAAGGCTTTGTTTTTCCTTATATGACTAAGGCTTTGGAAGTAATTTGTAGATGTAGATCACCACTCAGAGTCACTGGGGGATGGTGAGTCACTGACCTAACAGTGCCACACCTCAAACAGTGCAGCAGCATGATAAACTGGGGAACACAGTTCGCCACTGGGGTAAAAATCTCTAAGACCCTCTTAGGGTGAAAAGCTTTTTAAAGAACGTAACTCTTGGGATGTCTTTAGCTGTGGTATCTTCACTTTTCTTCTTTCTCTCAAATTGATTGTTGTGTTTGACATGATTATATTCCTAATATGAACATTGGACTTAGATGCAGTTTCTTCTCTTTTCATCTGCAGACACTTTCAGTCCACTGGGAACATTTTGAACAAGAAATGGAGAAGTTGCGTAGCTGGATGGATGAGAAGGAGGCTTTACTTCGCCAGGTTGAGAGCAATCCATCAACTGAGCAAGAGCACATACTCAAACATGCTAGTATGCTGCAGGTTAGAAAATTATTAGTATTTCTTTTAGTACTATTAGATTAAGCATGCCCTAGTTTGTAATAAGCCTTAGATAGTATAGTATCATTAATTTGCAGAATGATATACATTGTGGAATAGGAGGTATTTTAAGTATAATGACCTCACTGACTTAATTCAAGCTTAGTTCTTAGCAGTCTTAAGTTTTTAGTGCATTTTGCATGTGAAACGTGATGCAGTATACAATTTTATTTTACTAGTTGAAATGGCTTTTATTACACTGTACATGTGGAAGTCACCCCCTTTAGGAAGTTGTATGAACTAACAGAGCTTTAGCGTAATGATTTACAGTTATCATGGTATTCAAGAGTTGATTCCACATCTAATTCACTCAGTTAATGACTTATCACAAACTAAAGACAGTGTTGTAAGATTTATAGAGTTTAGATAATAGTTCATCAGTCAAGAATAATTGCAGGTTCTACAAGCAGAGATGGAGGTGCAGCATCGCCGCTTTGATCACCTACAAGAAGAATGTAGCAAAATATTGAGTTACATTCCACAAGAGTCATCAGCCCATGAGAATCTCTCACTTGAGATTGAAACTTTACAGGATCGTATGGACTGCCTTGTTAGCATGATTGAGGCACAGACACAGAGGGTAAATAGTTTCAGTTACTTTAAATATTTTTAGAGGATTTGATGCAAACATGCTATTATTATGCATTTCTTTGCACATAAGCAGTTGATAATTGCATTTAAGAATATCATTACAGTCCTTAAAAAAAAAAGCACTTCATTTGATGATAAATGTATTTATGCCAGAAGGAAATTACATTGATTTTGACGGACAATTTGTCTTACCAACATGCTCTTGTCTTACCCAAATGTATCACAGGATTATAATTTTTTGGTAACCCAGAATTGATAGTATGATAATGTGCAAGTGTATGACAGCTTATAATTGACTCTTGTAAAGTATATGAGTAAAGTTTTATTGTTACTAAAATATGCCTCTAGATGACAGAACCTCTACTTCAGGTCATCCTGCCTAGGAGTGGGGAAAATAAACATCTTAATTACAGAAGACTTCAAGGAGATCTCTTTAGTTCATGTTGAATAGGGGAAATGCTTCTTAGTTTTTCGTTTTAAGAGAATCAAGCACCTTTTATACATGGGGATGAATCCTGGTGCTAAGGGATTTGATTGCAAGAGTTAGTGTTGTGGCTGTTGAAATTATGATTTAGGGCATGTGGTATCTGGCATAAATTAAAATGTATAATAACTTGTAGAGTTGTGTGCTTAAAAGGGATTTGTGAGTGGAAATATTTGATTTAAGAAATTGTGCATACATTAGTATATGTAGATGAGTGGGATTATTGGAATATGTTGCTAATTGATAGGCATGCAAAGGAGACATTGTTAGTTGTGAATGTGCTGAGAGGAGCAGCAGAAGGGTTGAATGATCATATCTTGGTTTAGGCAAGGGTGAAAGTTTGCATTGGGGGAATTGACATTTGTGTAAAAGAATTAAAAGTGAGTGGGCTCGAAAAAGAGGCCTGTATGCAGAGATTTCAAGAAAGATTAAGTGAAGAGTGGCGTAGGGTGAGAGAAAATGCAACAAGGTGATTGGGAGGAGAGCAGTACTAGCATGTGCATGTGAAGTTTACAGTATGTTGAAGGTGGGATGTGACTTACAAGAATGGTATCAAGTGTTGGGTTGAGGAAGTTAGAGTGTTAATGGAAGAGAGGAGAGGTGTATGGATGATGTATGCACTCATGTTTGTACAGACTGCCACAAGAAGAGCCCCATCCCAACCATTATGAGTATCAGTGATAATTGATTAGAATGTATATTAACCTCCAGAGTTTATAGGGTGTCTGCTTTTTATTACCAAGATGGGTCATAAGGCATATGTTTATGATCTCACTATTTTTTGAGGATAGTTTGTGTAATTTCAAACTACTTATCTTTATTGATTTCAGTTGGTTCAATAAGTGTATTCCAAATTATAATATTGCTGTGAATATAGAATACACATTTTTTTTTTTGTCTCTTTTAGATGGCAGCAAGTGGTATTGACATAAGCAAAGTAATGGTTCCTGTTGATGGTTCTAGTGATGTTGTGAGCTCAAGCACCACTACAATATCTCATGAAGGCACTACTGTTGTCACCAAAATCATCACAACCAAAGTCACAGAGATGGTGAGCTGAACATTTGTACACTCATGTTGGACTGGCTGTCATTTTGGAGACCTTGTATCATTAACAGAGTATGACAGTACGTGTTGATTAATTTCAGGACTGTTTGTAATGTACCATTCAATTTCTTAAGTTTGCTTGGTGAAGCACAGAAAATTTCTTTAAGATTCTTTAGTCATTGCACATCTGCAATGAGCCATACATACACTGAAAATCCTAAGTAATCAATTGATAACACTGCCACCCCATTTCTTAGGGTTCATTGGGATGAGAAGGGTTATAGACAGTGGATGGAGCATTTTGTGTTATGGCTAGAAGGATACCATCATGGAACAAAGTGTGAATGTATTAAGTTAATCTTAAGTTTGATCATGCTAACTTATGATCTAGATCACAGTGAAGCAAAAATTTACTGTAATCATTTTTCTAGCAGGTGAAAGGCAGTGTGGTCAAGCGCCAAAAGTTGGAAGGTGGCAGCCAAGAAGACTTCTACATGGCGCTGCATCAGTTAGGTGGATGGATGGATTCCATGGAAACCCAGGTCAAGCCTAAGGCAATGGAAGAGCTTTCCTTGGAGCAGCTAATTCAGCTGTGTCAACAGCTTGAAAGTGAAGTAGGTGATTTAATATTCAATGTATTATTAATCATTGTAGTGGCACAAAGTTGCTAACTATTCCATTTTCTTGGAATTTTCCTGGTTTTTGGTATCAAATTCTATTTCTGTTTTTTCATGATAAATGCCAATATCTTAAAATTTTTATTTCATTCAAAATGAACCTCCAAAAAGGCGATTTACTTGTACTTTTATATCCATCTTAAGTCTATGTATGCAATGATTTATCCTGGTTTTATTTAACATGGTGCCCATGCACAATATGGCTTGCACTTGCAACTTCCAGTGGTACAGGCAGGAATATTAGACACAGTACACTTCCCCTCATAAAACTTGCTACTCACTGCTAATATTTTGGGCTTTGATTGATACTGCCAGCAGTGCAACTTATAATGATCTTAAGTAGACAGTTTGCATCAGTTATTACAGAGCAGCATCAGAAAACAGTGTAATTTTGTTTATTTAACTCTTAGTTAATAATGTATAAATAGTCTGCAGAATGCTCTTACAAGCTGCTAAGAACAGTATGGAAGAACAATTATAAAGGGTAATGTTATGTATGTTATTCTTTTATCTATCTCTATATCTCTGATGCCCGTTCCCTTTGGGAACTCCCATCAAGGGTGTGTCCACGGCAAAAGAGTCTCCACTTATCCCTTTCTTTACATGCTTCCCTCGCATATGCCATTCCATGCATTCCTCCACTATTTCTTGCCCTCCAGTACTCTTTCACTCTGTTTCCCCATGTCACAGGTGGTCTTCCTCTCACACCAACCCCTTTAATTGTACCATCATTCACTCTCGTTGTTAACTCCCTGTCTTGGATTTTTTCCACATGCCCAAACCTC
>JAUTYZ010275603.1:0-10099 GCA_032273725.1 Panulirus interruptus
CACTGCCAACTTTCCTACTTTATGGAGGTTGGGAGAGTTGTGGGGGCCGGGGCCGGGGCTCTCCCACACCCCCGGGGTGAGAGCGCGGGGAGGAAGGGGTGCTGAGAGGCCAGGAAGGGCGGGCGGAGCTTTCAAACCCTGGGGTGAGGACCCGGGGAGAGAAGGAAGATAGGAAAGGGAGAGTGGGAAGGAGTGAGAGGGAGAGGGGGCAGGGACAAAGGAGGAGTGAGAGTCGCTAGAGTGGGGAGAGTCAAGACAGAGAAACATATTCACTCTCACCGGAACACCGTGAGGGAAATGTATTATGAAACGCCATAGCCTCATTGTGTGTTGTTCCACACTCAGGATGTTACAGCGCTTGTCTCGGAACATATTGTCGCTTTATGTAGTACCTCACCAGAACCTGGAACCACGATGTTTTGATACCCAGTGCAACCGAACCCGTGTGTGTGTACCAACCACCTCACCACCGTACCCAGTTATACAAGGATCTTATCTGGCGTTCGTTGCCGTGTTGTGATGCTACGCTTTTTCCTAACTGTTTCCCCATCACCACCGCCACCGAGGTAGTTTTTTTTAAGAGTAATATGCATCTAGATTTGTGGTATTTATTGGAGGGCAATTTGTTAGTTCTCTAACGAATGCAGAAGATTGATCTCCGGTGCTGCGTCAATCGCAAAGTCTCGGGAAGGTTTCGCCTGTAACTGTGGCGACCTGGGCACTCCGTCCGCCGATTCAAGGCCGTCATTCACGACTTTTTTTACCCTCCCTCCCTCCCTCCCCCTTATATCGGCGATCGTTTGACTCCTAAATGATTGTTTGCTCGTTAGCTGGAAGAGCAGTTAAGGATTGGAAGGGGAGGAGAGGTCTGGATAACGGGAGGTAAATGAAGATAAATGGAACGAGTCGGAAAGGGAGGGTGTGGGACGGCAAGAGTTACGCTCGGAACGGCACAAGCTTGGATCTGCGGGGCCGACTGGCGTAAACTGCGTAGAGGCAACGACGGCTGGGGAGGCTCAGGCCGCACGTGGTGACAGTGTGACGGCCAGTGAAAGATTCCAGAGAAAGGTGACGGATGATCACGAAGCAGAAAGGGAAGCGGAAGGCTAGGAAAATCAGGAGGGAGAGAGACGAGAGGGAAAAGTTAGAGAGAGAGAGAGTAAAAGGCAAGACATAGGTCAAGATCTTCCCCTCGTCCTATAGGCCCAGCAGACCCTTCCCCTCCTCGACATCCACCCAGCTCCTTCCCTCCCACTCCCCCTCGCCCATACCCCACCCTCCAGCAGAGGTGGTCTCCATCACCAGCCTGACAAATGTTGGCGACCAGAGCCCTTGTGTTGTCCCTTCAGCACCATCAGCACACAGTTTGAGCTCTGACTACACACTACTGAGCACCAGTCTCAGTCCTTAACACTGCAACGTTACTCTCAGCTCTGGCTCATTGCAGCAGTTCCCCACATCCTAGTATCAGCTGTGTTAACACTGCAGTAACTCCCCACAGCACCAGTTTCAATTCTGACAACCCTGCAACGCCTCTCCCAGGAGCAGTCTCAACTCTGGCAACACTGCAACAAGACCCCAGTACCAGTCTTAGCTTCATCAACACTGCAACTCCTCCCCCAGGACCAGTAGTATCACCAGCAACACAGCAACTCCTCCCCAGAACCAGTAGTATCACCAGCAACACTGCAACTCCTCCCCCAGGACCAGTAGTATCACCAGCAACACTGCAACTCCTCCCCCAGGACCAGTCTTAACCCTAGCAACACTCGAACCTCTCCCTAACGCCCGTCTTAGCCCCAGCAATACAGCAGCGCCATACCAGCACCTGTCGCAGTTCCAGCATCACTTTCCCAGCTCCAGTCGTGGCTCTGGAAACACGATAGTACCTCCAAGAATGGGGAGTTGATTTGATTCCACAAATATCCATTGACAGAAGTATCTGTCCCCTTGATTGATAACCACAGTTTCCTTAACTCACTGATTTTGTTTTGTCTTATGCCGAAGCGTGTACATGAATGATGCCTTATGCATTAGTAGACAGTATTGTTGCAGAGGTGACAGTCGATCGGCAACCCACACCTGTTGCTGCCCTTCCAGTCCTGGCGGGATATCGGCTTTCCCTACGGAGGACGTGAGAGCCATGTACGCTTTAGTGCAGACAGTTTTATAGCGCAGGATTGGACTGTGTTGTAGTTAGTGGGGACATCGGTTCCCCCGCGGCTGGCGCTTCACACACACACACACACACACACACACACACACACACACACACACACACACACACACACACACACACACACACACACTGTTATTACCCGCCCACAATACCAATCATATCTTTGGATCACCCTCAGAAAACCACCTTTAAGGACCTCACTCCAATTTGCAGCCAGTTAAGGCGTCGGCCAGAGGCCGTTATTAAGGCCAAGAGGCCGAGCATCAAAGGCCTCGAAAGGAGGTTCTCGTCTTTTTCCCCGTATACTGGAAGGCGCCTCAAAGGGCATGGGGCCAGCGGAGTGCTTGAAAATACTCGGTTTTTGCTCAAAACCTTTTTGGTTTTCCCTGGAGAAGCGGATTCCCTCTCTCCTGGTGGGGGGTTAGCACTTCTGCTGGGAATGCCGGCTTTGGTTCTGGAGATCCTCATTTTTCTTGGCGCTATTGAGGCTTTTGTGGAGTATTCAAATGTTTTCTTTCTTTTCAGAGAAGATGCTTTGGTTTTTCTTATGGTACTGCTTGCTTTTATGTTCGGGGTCCAGTAGTCTGGAGAATTTTCATTTAGCGGTTGATTTAGACTTCCCGATCGAATCCACATTTTACGAGCGCAACCTAACTTAGTCTACAGCCTGTATGTTTGAAGACCCAACTCTTGTCTTTGGACTGAGTATGTGGCATATAATCTCTTTTAGTCAGAGCATTGGTATCTTAAGCTGTTCTTTTCCTCACGTAACTGACACTGTGTCCCAGATCTGGGTTAGAGTTTCTTTTTGTCTTTCCATACGCATGGCCAAGGAAGATGGCAGGTCTTATCCTATCTTGCTTTTCACATTAGTGTTGGTGAGGCACGTCCGTTCCGGCTGACGAGCCTACATTCTCTTGCATCGCCAGTGATGACGATATGCCGCTCCGTCACAGGTCATCGTGTGTGGCTGGGGCAGTACTGGTGCCGCGCCTCCCCCTCACGTCGGCGGCCCGTGACCGGGGCCTCCAGCTTAGGGACAGCAGGTCCTCCCTCGGGTCCAAACTGTACCTTCAGTTCACTTGCATCAAAATTTAGAAGGACTGAGTTTAAGGCTGGCTGTGTGATGGTTCGGTGCAGCTGGTGTTTGAAAGGCTGTTGGTCTGGGTGACGCCTGATCCAGTCCCTGTTGCAGAGTGTGTGTCTCCGTGGCATCAGGAGGGCTTGGCACTGTCGAGGACGTGGCACTGGCGAGGTCGTGATTCTGTTGAGGGTGTGGTGTGCCACAGGGCGCGTCGGGACCCACACCATCACCGGTCAGCACACACTCATGCGACACACTGGGAGGGCAGACTCACGCACACCCATAACTATCTCAGACTCGCGTCCATCACTGCTTCCAGGAACTGAAGGCAGGGGTTTCAACATCGACCGTGAATAACACCTCGACTGGCACAGAGCTGCGCAGTCATTATTCATTATTCACGTACAGTTCGATGCCATAACCATACACACACGAATGAAAGGATCTCCAGTTATGATATCCCCTCACGTGTGATTGCTGCTGTTCTGTTTGCTCCTCTGCTGTGTATTCGTTTTGTTAGCAGTATGATCAATGTTTGTTGTTAAGTATGTTGGGATGTGCTCCACGCTTTGCCCTCTCCTGACACGGAATTATTTAATCTAATTACAAATGTTGACGTGACAATGACAGTTCACGATGGATGATGGAATATGTTTAAGAAAACTTCGTATATTTTCCGCGTTACGGGCCACACGTAAACTCACTGTCACATCAGCTATGATACAATGAACTATATGAAAATACCATGACAACTGGCATTATAAACATACTGGGTAAACTGTCATTATACCTTGTTATATACACCCAGAACATATTATGGAGATAAACCTGTTAAGAATTCTATGATGATATACACCAGGGACAGATAATGAAGATAAGCTTCGAGTATACCATGGTGATATGCCCAAAACGCATTAGGAAGGTAAACCTGCTGAGTATACCATTATGACATATTTAGAACATATTATGAAGGTAAACCAGGTAAGTATGCCATGAAGATATATACTTAGAAATTTTCATTAATGATGAACCTGCTGAGTATACCATGATGCTATGTGCTCATATCATGAAGGTAAACCAGCCGAGTATATCACGGTGATGTAGTACACCTAGAAGTAAATCATCTCTTGGGTATACCACCATCATATTCGCCCAGACTATACCATGAAGGCAAACACTGAGCATACGCTAATGACATATATCCCATATATGATCACTGCCAGTCAAAACTGTCAGTGTAGCTTGCCATTCTAAGCCATCGTCGTCGTCGACCTGTCGCCCGTCACGTCTTTCGTCTAGGTCAGTCAAATTAAGCTCTCGTCTCAGGCTCCTTAATACCTCCACTGCTGCTGGATCTACCAGCGCCCCCTCCCCCTCCTCCCACAGCAGTGTTGACTTTCCTCAAAAAACGTTTGCAGAGGAGGAAACTTCCTTTTTTTTCCTTCAAACTTCTCAGCAAACTCGACTCTTTCAGAGACCTCTAGTGGTTGAAGGGACAAACAAGAGATCAGAGAATCATTATTTTTTTTTTCCATTCTTTCTTTGTTAGACGCCGTTTCTTAGTTCAGAGGGAGAGGGGGAGGAGTGGAGAATGACTTCCTTTGACCCGTCGCTGCTTGGCCAAGGCTGCCAGTAATAAGGTAAACTTGTAGAGTTCACGAGGACTGCACAGTATACGAGGCTTGAGTATGTCAAGTTATTAATGTGTGTGTGTGTGTGTGTGTGTGTGTGTGTGTGTGTGTGTGTGACGGAACTACGGAGGAACTACACAATTTCTTTGCGAGACACAAATTGAGGAATAAAGCTCCACTACCAGAATATAGTTCCTGGATAAGGAATGATATGCGATATCCATGATGGAGGGGTTAAGACAAGGGGTATAACTGTAGATATATAGATATGGTAGATTAGAGAAGAGAGAGAGAGAGAGAGACAACGTTCCAATAAACAATAATATATAGAATTAATGTATGGATATATGGCTGAGGAGATATAAAATGCACTATAGCCAGTCAGGGTTTGACAGGCATGACGGAGTGAAAAATTATTATATAATGAGGAAGGAGAAAGAGAGACACTTTGAAAGGAATTTTATGAACCACGGACGGGATGAGCAAAAACTTCTCCATAAATCAACCTGCAGTAAATTGTTAGTTGGAGAGCTGCTAATCAAGATCAAGGATTCAGGGGGAAGAGCAAGTAGAGACGAGAAACTATGAAAGAAACTAAATGATAAGATCAAAAGTGTATTTACAGGGGAGGACGCTATAGCCCCAGTACCATTCAAACAAGAGGGAAAAAATATATATATATATAAAAAATAAGGCGAATAAGTAAAAGTAAAACCATTAGTCAGAATGGAAAAAAAAATCAACTTTTTTTTATTTTTGTATTCTATGAAAAATAACATTCAACTATTTTTCAGATTTCTCTCAATTGACTGTATAGAAAATAATTGTCGTTTAGTATATGAGTTGGAGATATATTCGAATGCATTGTCCCTGGGCACGAACCGTGAGGAAACGACCTGTCGTGCTGATGCCAATGGTAATCTAGCAATGCACCAGTAGTGGTAGTCATGGTTGATAGTGGGTAGGTGTGGAGACTATGGTGGTAGTGATAGTGGGATGAATAGATATACTAGTGTGTCTATGGTGGTGAAGTTGATGGTAGGTAATGGTAGCGGTGGGTAGGGAGGTTATGGTAGACATGGCAGCGAGTATAGTTATGGCAGAGTGAGATGTGATTGTCAGGGCAATGTGTTGGTGGTAGACAGTGGTTGTTATGGTAGAACGAATACGTCAGTCATGGTAGGGCTGGTGCCACTGAAAAAATAGCTAAGAGGCAAGTATTCTACCAGCTATCGTAGGCAGGTATTGTGTGAGTTTGTATTTAATGTAGATATGTTATGGTGGCTACTGTAGCCAGGAATTGCAAGAGTCTGTATTGTATATCGTTAATAAGTTATGGTGCCTATATTTACGAATGACGTCGAGCAGGTAGGTTATGATAGACCTTCATCTTCATGGTATGGTGGCCACAACCATAAGATATTGAGGGATATGGTATCAAGATTATGATGGTTATGGAAATAAGGTTATCTTGATTACAGTAAAGTGATAATGGTGGTTGTGGTTGTTGAATCTGGGGAGGGGAGGGTAGGGGAGGGTAGGGGAGGGTAGGGGAGGGGAGAGGAGGAGTATGCACCAATAACAAGACTGAGACAATCCATCACCCAAACGAGAAATATATTCCTTTCAGACCAAACGCCACGATTTTGTGGTCTCCCCGGAGTACTTAAGCCTCTCCTCTTGTGTCAACCACTCTGTTTTCCGTGGCCAAAAATACCTACCCATACGAGGCAAGAGTCGGGAAAAAAAGAGAAAGAAAAAAAAACAGTGGTCTTCTGAAAGGCTTTATCTCTCTTTAGCTCCCTCGAGGATTCAGAGTAAAGAGACCAGAATGGTCATTCTGAAAGCCTCTATCGTCCTTTAGCCGAGCTCTTGAAGACCTCAGAGTGACAGACCAATAACCTCCGAACTGATCTTCTTCAAGTGCTACCGTCGTTGCTGTCCGACCCGCGAAGGGTCGTCGGTGATCGATGACTTGACTCAAAGGAATCAACCTCTTGTCTGTTTTCTGAGGAAGTCTTGAAACGCTTCGTTTCTTGTCTTGGGAAACGGATAAGAAAGTTGGTCTTATTTCATGCTATCCGGTGCCTGTCGGGTGGGGCTGGGGGCTTTACGTCCAGAGGAGATAGAGTATATTGCCTTCTGCTTTTTCATGAAGCCCTTTTGAGGACAATGGCACGACCCTTGAGAACGATAGTATGACCCTTGAGCACGATGGTACGACCATTGAGGACGTTGAACGGGCTAATACTACCATTGGATATGACGGTGTTGCCAACGATGTAACCCATAAGGGTCAGAGTCAAAGACGATGCGATCACACCAAAGTGTCGCACTGTCTTACCCATCCATGGATCGCACCGTCGTACTCAAGCATTGTACCGTCACACTCAAGGACTGTACTGCCATGCTCAAGGGTCATACTGTCATGCTCTAAGGGTTAAACAGCAACCCTTGACAAAGTGGATTGCGCCTTCCGCCTTTCCCTCCTACTGAACGCTCCATCTTTCTTTTCCTTCCTCTCGATCTCTTCCTTCTAGTCTCTGCAGGAGGACACCATTTCCTACAAAAACAGCACACACTACTGTTTTCTTCCTGTGTCCATCGATTCCTTCCTTATGTACGCGTCTTCCTTCGTCCCTCTGTCTGTTATTCTCCAGGTGAAATGGAGAAAACATCGTAGACCTTTCTAACCTCTGGGGTAACAGGAAGTCATTCTCGTGAAAAGAAAGAGTTGCATGTCTTATTTCACGGGGAATCTTCGACTAAAAGTGAAAGAATGATTGTTCAAAATAAGAAAAATATCGTCGTCTCAAAGGTCAGGAAATGATGAAACTAAAGAACTGCAAATAAGATATAGAATAGTTGTCAGGACATCATCCTATATCTAAGTTAAGAATTATCTAGTTCGTACAATGAACGGTTAGCCCTGAAACCTCGAAGTGGTTACGAGACTTCCTGCGGCATTCGCATAGGTTATATACTAACCAGCAGATATGTTGGATAGGTCCAGGTAGCTGGAAATAGATATGAATATCTTTCTTGATGGGTGACTGGAAGGACTGGAAGGGTTTTGGTAGATGAATTTAGGTTGGGTTTGTTGGAGAGCTTTTAGAAATGTTGAAGACAGGGACGGGTTTAGAGAGTTGGTGAACTTAAGGTGGGTTTGTTGGAGGGTTCTTTGGATTGTTGATTGGAGGGACGGTATAGGGAGTTGGAGAATTTAGGGAGAGTTCGCTGAAAGCTTCCTAGAAATTGCTGATGAGAAGAAAGAGGGGTTTCAATTATTAAAAGAATTTAGGATAGAAAAAGAGACTTTGTGAAGCTGGTGTCTCTGCGTTTCAGATGATGAGCATTCACGGCCAACGAAAGGAGTGCAGACAGAACAGAGGCCTGGCCATGGGCTCCCCCCTTCATGCTGTCGTGACAGGACTGTGTGTGTGTGTGTGTGTGTGTGTGTGTGTGTGTGTAGAGAGAGAGTTTGGAGGTAGAGAGCTAGAACAGATTCATGGGCAGGGGTTCCACATGGAAAAAATACGTAGATGGCGTAACAGTGAAACCAACACAGAAAATACGAAATTAGGACGGTGTAAACAGAGATATATCAAGTTCACTGGAGGAAGAAAATGGAAAATTGTCGTTTTTAGATAATAATATTGAGGTCTGACCAGGATATAACGTTCTCAGTGTACCGTAAACACACAAACAAGACTAATTCCATTCATTATCTTTCGGCCAATAACGAAAAACAAAGTCTGGAGAAATCATTAGGTTCATTTAGAGGGTAATTGTAATATGCAAAAATGAGTTCTTAAAGGAAGAGAACATATATATATTACCTAGGGATTTAAGAAGTTGTATTACCATGAAGGATTATCAAGTAACCATCAAAAGGTCAGTAACATAATGGGAGGCGTAGAGGGAATGGTGAAAGCAGCACAATGGAAAACAAAAGGTATATGATAGTACAAGAATAAAGGAAGGCATCAGATATAAACAGATGCTTACACAAGACGGGTAAAACATTGTTCTTTCTTCAGGGATAAAGACAGGTGATGTACTGAAACCAAAAGTGGTAAAAGTGCTAACGAGGAGAGTGTGGTATACGATATTCCTTTTACCGGATTGCTGTCCACAAAAACAAGTATGGCGACTTATGAAGGGTGGCTAGGGACCGTAATAATACATAAAGGATTGAGCAAATGAGTCAGAAAAGCCTTGAAGGTGGCCCACGAGTGCGTAGAAGAGAACGTGGCGGTGACAGAAGACTTGGGAACAGGGTCGGCTAGAGTGGAATGCAATGCAACGTCCATCGAGGTGAGGAGTGGCTTTTGGTTATAGAATCTTGTGTCTTTGTATCTTACCCAGTCTCTCTACAGATGGCGTCTGCGCAAGTCGAAACGTCGGAGGAATAAAGCTTAAAAGCTTTCACTTTTGTATACTCAACACCCTAGTCTACACTCTTTCGCTTCTCTAGTTTAATTAATCTCACCCTATGTCATTCTTCCATGAATATCTCTCAGTATCTCTACACACAGAACGCCTTTCCAAGCTTACTCAATTTCACCACGTTCTTCACTTGTGGATTCTTCTTTTCCTCAACATATTATACTCCTTCACACTCGCCTTTACCAAAAAAATGATCACGCAATCGATCTGTTGTTCCTTTCAGCACGTTCACATTCAGTAACCTCTCCTTTACACCTCATTCAATTAACACATTATTTAGTAATGCCAGGTGGCCTCCAGCTTTACTCATCCACATATACTAATGCAAACAACTTTTTCTTAAGCACGTAATCACGATTACCATTCCTCTCTCAACAAACAACGTTTTCCCCACTTTCATTTACAGGGAACCCCATGTCTCCTAGTTACACCCTTAATTGCCACATGAACCCGTTCATGCATTCAGACACCCAAGCACCAAGAATTGAGCCCCTGCATCAAAGTTTGCCAGTATGTACTTCTTTCAACTTCAGTTCTCTTAATACTAGTTACATAAGCACTAACATTTACCGACGTCTCGTAGTCATTGTAATCCAACATTGATAATAATAATAATGATTAAGAATAATACTAATATAGTAATATCAATGATAATGATAATACACAACTAGCATACCTGATAATTCTACTGCCAATTGAGATATTTAACAGTTTTATTAACCCACCTAAAGCATTTACCACCGACGGATATTTACC
>JAUTYZ010275714.1:0-10099 GCA_032273725.1 Panulirus interruptus
TTTTATGAACTCATATATATTGCTAAACTTTCTTCTTTTGAAGGAAAACTGTTTTTACAAGTCCTTCAAGTGCACAAATATGCTCAGGTCTGCGCACCATCTTCTCTTCCTAGATCCACCGTGCTGTCAGTCAAGGAGGAGTTTGCTAATCCTTTCAACAAAGGCAGTTACACTCCAACCGTACACCTTGCTAGCTATGTTGAGTGGCCTTGTTCCTCCTTAACTCCTGCAACCATTTTTATACCTTTACCTTTCAACTACGGATTAATTACTACTTTTGTCCACCTATCAGGTACTGAATCGCTGTTACTTATTGCCATAATATTCAAGAGTCATCAGCAGTAGTTTCATTTCCATTCCTCATCATCCCACTCACTGCTCCCACTGTGTCTCCAACTTATTCATTACCCTGGTGCATTATTCCTCTTATCCTCGTCTTTGTAACGTCGTCCTCTCCCGTGTACCTGTTCCGCTTTCTCTTAACATCTGATCCTGTTGCACCAATGACCATAGCTTTTACACCCTCATCTTCCATCAATTCTTCATTGTGCTTTCTCTATCTCTTACAGACTTCATCCTTCGTCACATGCAATTTGAAAGACTGATCTGACAGAACCTCATTCCTCATACGTATAAACATCCCTAGAGCATTTGCTAATTTGTACAAAAAAGCTGCTTTCTTAACATTGAATTTCATGGAGATTGTACCGAATCAAGGCTGCAGGGATCAGAAATCCAGATTGGGATATCTGTCAGTTCATAAGAAATCGTAAAATTACTCCATTTCAAGTCGGTTAGTATATCTTTGTTGGTTCTCGTGACTCTGTGGCTGAAAACCTAATGATCTCGTAAATACCAGGTAGAGCACATCACTCTTCTTGAAGGTGGCCAAGTGGCTTAATTGTGAGAGGTTGTTGTACTGGCTAGATACATAGTCCGAAAACTTTTATTGGTTTTTACCTCTGCTGTTGCAAAAATTGCTGTATTTTGATTGATCGTCGTGCCATTACTAGGTGACTAGATGAGATTGTGGGGCAGATAGAGCTCACATCTAGATCTCCCCATAGACATTAAGTCAGGGAACAGAAATAATTGAAATCTCTGTGGGGTAGGAGGGATGGTGGTCCATGCGTCTCGATTTTCGTAAAACTTATAAAAAAAATTAATTTTCTGTGAAATGAGAGGAGTGTTCCTTAACCTTAGAATGTTTCAGCAGAGATGGAACAGTCAGATCGTTTCATCCGCCACACGTCAGCCCAGGGTCACTTCTCCTGAGGAGTTCCGTCACCGAGACGGCAGGCAGGTCCTCCTGCCAATAGCAGCAGCATCATCGAAAAGTTATAATTAAAGGATCATAATCTGGGTATTTTGGTCGCTGCCAGATTGCCGAGTAGACGATCTAATAATTAATCAGGATCTTCTGATCTTAACGAGGACGAATGAAGAGAAGAAGACAATACAAAGGAGCTGAGAAGAGCAGTAAGGCATCTAAAAAATAGAAAAGCTAAATGCACGCTAATAAATTTCTTAGCATTCGTGGATATATTTCTTTTTTTGCTTTCAGTGAGATGAGTACATTCTTGGTTAAAAGAACTTTAATTAATTCAGTTACAGCTAATTGCTGTGGTAAACTAAAATACTGTGAATTTCTATTAATAGTTGTTAATGATACAAATGAAAAATGGAAACCACAAGTTATATGGATGAAAAATGGTGAAATACATATATGTACATATAGTTGTTCCATTATATAGCCCCAGTACACATAACTTACCAAAGGTTAATATGCCACTGCCTTAACAAGAAAACTGACAGACAGCACTAACAGAATAATGCGGGAGCATTGGATGAAGGTAGAAGGCTGGAACATTAGGTAGACACAAGGTAGTAGTCAGTAGGACCATTAGGTAGGAGCCTTTGAAACACTGCACTAGAGTTACCCTCTGCCAGTGGCCTGTTAAGTGGGAGGCAGTAAAGTTTAAGAAGCAGCACTGGAGTTCACTAGTTATGGAGATTCTATTGCCATGGCCACCTCCCTCCCTTGAGGGAGTTCCAGGGGGGAACAGGCACCTGAGATATAGATAGGTAGATAGACACTTTCATGTAAGCTGGTTCTACATATTAGTTCTCCCCTCATGCTGCTTTATGTGAAAAGTAGAAATTCTGAGTTAGCTGAGAGCACTAGTTGAGGCTATTCTGTTAGATGGTTAGGACAATCATTAAGTAAATCCACATGATGTTGGATAACCAGTTATTAAGTTCTGCAGAGAAGGCGATGGTAATTACAAAGGATGCAACCATTAAGATACCAATTGGGTCCTTTTGAGGCTGTCTGTGATGGCAAATGAGATCAGAAACATAGATGTTTGTGTGGAAAGATTAGAAAACACAAGGTAGCTCTGGAAAAATGCTTATAAACTTTTCTACATACAGAGGTGCAAATAACATCAGTCATGGACCAAGTATTCACTTAGTCTGTTTTCAAATGTATTGAGTTACTTTCATCTGTTCTTGTTAATTAGTTATTCCATATTCTAACAAATCTATTGAAGAAAAAGTGTTTTCATAAATGTTCAGTTTCCCGCGTAGCACAGTAACAGACGAAGAATGGCCTTTGCCTACATCCACTCCCTATCATGTATAATGAACCAAAACCATAGCGCCTAATCCACAGCCAAGCCCCACACACCTTTCTGTGGTTTCTCTTGATCGCTTTACGTGAATGTCACCCCTGTATACAAAATCTCTTCACTTTGTTCTATCCCTTGTGCTTTACCCTGTGCATGTTCAGGCCCTGCTCATTGCATCTTTCACTCCACCTATCCATCTCATCCTTGGTCTTCTCCTTCTTGTTATCTCAGCTTTTGACATGTTTACCCTCTTAGTCAGTCTCTCATCTCTCATCATATGCTTATGTCCAAATAATTTCAGCATACCCTCTTCAGCTCTCTCAATCATACTCTTCTTACTACCACACCTTTCTCTTACCCCATCATTTCTTACTCAGTCAGCCCCCTCACATCAGATATTGTTCTCAAGCATATCATTTCCAACATATCAACTTTCTTTTGTACTTTATTATCAATGGCCCCTACTTCATCCATACAACATTGTCGGGTCTATCTAACTTTAAACTGCTGATTGGATTAAGATTGTCTAAGCCTTTGATAACTTTGAATATCATCTCTCAACCATTTGTCTTCTAAAGTAAATATGGTAAGGTTGTTTTGATAGTTCTCATAGGATTTGTTTCTCAAATCAGTAAACTTGATAGCTTGCAACTTTAATCTCAATTCTGTTTTTTTCTGGTTGGGTGACTAAAACTGAACACAACATTCAAGGTGAGAGTGCTTTTTTAAAAAATGAGTGAGGATTAGTTTCTTATACTTGAATTTAAATGCATTACCTATTAGGCCTAAAATCTTAGTTGCCTTTTTTACTGCTTCTACTCATCGCTTGATTGGCTTTAGGTTATTGAAGATTACTACACGTATGTCTTTATCTTCATATATGTTATTTAGCTCAACAGATTTCATACAGAAGTTTAACTTTTCATTTTTACTCCTTATGTGTACAACTTCACATTTATGAATATCAAAATCAATTTGGTACTGAACCCAATCTATTAGTTTGTCCAAGTCAGCTTGCAGCTATAATCGTTCAATTCCTGTTTTAAGTGGCCTGTGCTTTACTTAGATACTGAACTAGAATTACACACTCATATGATATGAAAAAACTAAAATGGAGAATCAGAAAGTGTACTGAAACAACAAAATATTCTTAGTTATTGCAGCTTTACTTCCCAGTTTGGTGTCATCTACAAATTTTGATATCTTAAAGCAGCCAAATATCAGTGTCTAACCATTCTGAAGCTGACTGTTGATTGCTGTTCTTTGTTTATCTGTACTGTGTGACTTACCTTTTGCTAGTCATCTCTGATGGGGAACTTTATCAAATGCTTTCTAAGCTAAATAAGTTAAGGTCTTCAAGAAGCCTTAGAGGGCATGAGCCTGTGACCAGGAATCAAGCTCTCAGAGGATCTGTACATGAGAGCAGGAATAATCTTGGTAGCTTGCTGCTTTACTCTGGTTTCCTTAACTTAGAATAACTGATTTCAGAACTGTCCTGAATTGGCAAAAGTCTGTATTACCCATAATACTTGGAAGAGTTCACTGGAGTAACAAACCCTAATTTCATTCTTGTAATTTATCAAACTTCTTTTAATCACCAGTCAAAAAAAATCTGCTTAACTCATTAAATTACATAGGTCAGTTGAATTAACATTATAAACTTGAAGTGGCAGTGGAATCTGCTGAAGTATAGCTTGTAATTACTTGCTGATTTTTTCACTAATACTATATAATAATTCTGATGTTTTATTTTTAAACAATACTGTTTCTGATAATAAAAGTACTATTGATAAATCTAACTCATACATTAAGACAGATTAAGTTACAAAGTCAACAGGAAAATAAGTTAAAAAATTTGTACATGAGTGACAAATAAGGTCATAACCCAGATATGATCACTATGGGTGACCCCAAATACATTAGCAAAGGCAAAGGGGATTACAAGACCAATGGGAAAATATTTTTTAAAATTTGTACATGATATCAGTGATAAAAAGGTCATAATCCAGAACTGATCACTGTGGGAGAGCCCAAACACATCAACAAAGACAGAAAAGTGCTACAAGCAATAATAAATCAACAACATAACACTTGACATATGAGTTATAGTTCATATTTTCTTTTAAGTCTTAACAAAACAATTATCAAATAAGATTTGCAGTATCCTGAACTTGCACTTGTGATTAACATTTTGAATTAAAGGGACAAGTATCAAGAATGACATTCCAAATCACTAAATCATATCAATGGCAGAATTTCATAGAACTTGAAAATGAATTATACAGTATATTTCATAAATCACAAAATACTGAACTGTTCAACATTTAGGTGTAGACCAATGAAAACCACAACAAATCCATTTTGTAACAGTACCTAATAATATTATGGAAGAAAATTCTTCCATTCATATGGTATATTGCATAGGTAGAATCTGAAAGACATTCATATACTTACAATTTATTGTAATTGAAAAAGCAACGGTTACCACCAACATACATTTAGAATGTTTCACACAACTATTGCTATCTGTTCTTGGTTTCATAATTGTATAAAAATATTTAGCACCATTTCATATAAAAGAAAGTCTTAAGAAGAAAAAAATGTTCATTATTTTGTAGGAAGTTAATAACAAGCTGTTCATGAAATATATTGAAGAAATTCTATATAGGCTAACTAATTTAACAGAATATCTCATAATGACTGAATTGACAAAGGTTTTTGCTACAACTGTACTCTTAGTATTGTGCATCAACTGCATACAGAAATTGCAGGTTTCTTATGATATGCCTCATTCCCCTAAAAATTAATATCCTCACTATTCACTACACCCACAGTCCTGACATATCTCACACTTGCTATATCTCAGCTAATCCCTTGTGCTATATTAATCATGAGTTAATAAAGAAATACACCCTTCTGGTGATACTGCCTTCAATCAAGGCAAGCTAAGTAGGGTGCTATGTGCTCAATCCAGACAGTATGCTTTCCAACTGCAAATTGAATTCCACCCACACAGTAGGCTCTGTTGGCCAGCTATAGATTGCAACTCAAACAAAGAATGAGTCATTGTGGATGGTTGCATGCCTTTTCTAGGGACTTGCTATGTCTGTAGCACCTTTGCTGCTTGTACTTAGGATTGGCCAATCAGCAGTTAATCTGTTTATCCTATTCTATGAATGCTTTACTCTTAATTCACAAGAACAAATAATGGTTTTTTTAGTTTTTTGTGCATCTATTCATATATATAAAATGTTAACATTTTTGCATACAGTACTTCGGACTAGCCAGCCTGGTAAATTATGTGATTTTCCTAAGTTAGGGACAGGTAATTCATCAGAAAAAAATAATGGCCTTTATATTTTTTGTGTGCCTTTTTCCTAAAAAAAAAAAGGAAATGGCTTTTACACACATGGGTTAGGCCAAAAATTTCTAAAAGGGTTAATGGTGGCTCAATCCAAGTTGGCTGGTGGAGCATACATATGTTAAAAACTATACAGGATATCATTTGTACTTAGAATGGCTGATACAACTTCGCTTAATATACTCTTCAGAGGATAAAGATATTACACAGCTGACTCTTCTTCTTTGTATTTAAAATTGATACAACATAAGTTCTGTTTAGTAATATCTGTATTAGTCTACATCCATACTGCATAGGAAGTATCACCAATAACTGAATTCATAAAATTAATTGATGTTATGTTCAGTTAGTACTTAGCTGTGAAACCTCTCCAGAATATCAACTGTAGCTGAAATATTTTTTTTTTATGTCAAAGGCTCTAGTCATGGACAGAAGTTCTCATCAACGCCAGGCCTCAAACAAAAAATAAAAAAATATTAAGAAAAAAGAAATAAAGTCTTAATATTTTTAAAGAAACGGAAACCTTGCCTTCTCAAAAGGGGCAAATTGTGTTGTATGGAAAGACAGGAAAAGGTAAAGAGTTCCAAAGCTCACCGGTAAAGTGAAAGAAACAATCATGACAACAGCCCACCTCCCAAGATGCCAACAGCCACACAATAATTATGAGATGCAGTGACTAGCTAAGTACTGCAAGACCTAGTTTATGGTGGAGGTACACAGGGAGCCTTCTCTCATGAGTAGAAACTGAAGTAATATCTGTAACAAAGGAAAAGAACTAAGAGTATTGCAGAGAAAAAATGGATTGAAAGAGAAATGTAAAGTTGACAAGTCATACTGCTGCATTCACTCTGTTAAGTGAATGGAGCTTGTATTACTTCTACATGATAACAGTACCTATTTGTAAGAATGAATCAATCATTTGCAAAATTGAAGTAACTGCTATGAAGAGAAGAATTTCTGGCATATGAACAAGACTACCTTTTTCTTTTTATCGGCAGACAGCTATAAGTCAATCGTAGGATTTTCAAGACAGTTTAGAAGATGTGGTAATACCAAGTATATTTATTGTGAATGCTACCAAAGAAGGTTGGAAAACTGTGAGGAAATTAGATTGAGAAATAAAAGAACATTTTATTTCAGAAGCATTAACATTTTGTAAGTCTCACATGCCCCGTACGGAAATTTAATCAAAATATGAACATATACGAGTAGTTGTGAGGCTATGAGAGACAGATCAAGCTCAAGTTGAAGAAGTTTTGAAAGTGGAATAATGCAAAGTGTAGTCATCAGTGTGTAAGTGAATGTGTAACCTGTTCAAGAAAAAGGGTCACTGATAAAAATAAGAAAAAGGATAGATAGGATAGAATCATGAGGGTGATCAGTAATGAAAGGGAAAGAGGGAAAGGTTGATCTATCAACAATGATAGAAATGGACCAACCAGAGAAATGACTGACGGGAAAATCAAAAGAAAGGAGCCTGGTGGTCAGAGCCTTTTGATAAACCCTATCAAAAGCTTTCAAAATATCAAGGGCTACAACATAGGATTCTCCAGAGTATCTTGGAGAGCATGACTAGACATTGGTAACCTAGAAAAGATACCACAAGTGGATTTAGCCTTGTAAAAACTATATTGCTGATCAAAAGGAATACTGTGAGATTAAAGATGCTAAACAAAATAAAAGTTGCAAGGAGGTTAACTGGCTTTAGAAACACAAAAAGGCAAAGCATCAGGAGAATAAATGGAGAGATTAGAGTAGTTACTTTACTCTGGTATGGGGTCTACCGATGCATATTTCCAAGATGAAGGAAAATTTAGGAAGCAGATGAATAAGCATGGGTTCAAGATCAGTGGCACACTTCTTTAATGCATGAGGAAGAATGTCATTAGGTCCACGTTTTGCTTGTATCCAGAGAATGGAGAGCTTTTTGAACTGTATATAAAGGGATTATGGGAGTGGACCTAGGATTTGTACAGTAAATGGTGCATCAGGAGGTGAACAAATACTGGAAGCATCTGAAGTGAAAACAGAGATTAAGTGAATGAAAAACAGAAATTCTATCAGCAGGATAAAAAGCTACAGTACAGTTGGTAAAGAAAAGAAAAGTTAAGGTAAATCTATAAAAGTAATTAGATGTATTTCCTGGTTACAGATAAGAAAGACCTATACTGATCTTGTCAGTAAATCCCCTCAAATGGACACTTATCGAAACTGTCTTCATTCAATCTGGAAGACTACCTAACGCAATTAGGCAATACAGCTTAAGTGATGGAAATGATGTTAATGGGAAATGTGGCTACTTTACTGATTGTCCATCCAGTACTTTCCCAAATAAGTCCCATGGTTAACTATAGTCATATTTGCACTAGACAATGTAAAATTATGAAATTTAATTTCTAATCTTACACTATTAGTATAATAATTCAACATGATATAGAAATAAATGATAACAAAAAAGACATGAAATTTGAAAATATCATCAAGTCAAACACTGCAGTCTGATTTGGATCATTACCATCTTTACATAATGATCTCAATTAGTTTGATAATATGATCCTCCAATAAATTCAAGCATGTCTTATAAGACTTCTAAGATCTCCTTTCCTGCTCTGAATGCAGAATGACATGTGCAGGATGCAAATGGATTTCATGATGATGTGGAATGTGAACTGATACTTCGTGAGCTGACACTTCATGAGCTGATATCTCATGAGTTGATATCTCATGAGCTGATACCTCATGAGCTGATACTTCATGAACTGTTACCTCATGAGCTGGTAACTCATGAGTTGGTATCTCATGAGCTGACAGTTCATGAGCTGATATCTCATGAGCAGCTATCTCATGAGCTGATACCTCATGAACCGATATTTCTCTTTCCGGATGGCTGTATTCAGGCTGAGGTAATGTTTGCTGAGCAACTGGTCTTGCAGTAATCAGCCGTCGTCGTGCACTTTTTTTCTTCTTTGCATATATTATAGTTGTTTGCTCTTTTGAACAATCTCCTGAGTGCTGACGTTTTAAGGCATTTGATATAGCCAGTGCAATACCCGAGTACTGGCCAAATGTTTCAAGAGCATTCACTAAATCACTGTCTTTTTTGATACTCTGGTAATTTTTTAGAAATGTTTCCATAGGTTTAAGGAAAAGATCTGGATTACATTCCAATTTTGATATCAAGTCATCAAAAATTGCTTTCATACTCTCAGCACATTGTCTTATAGCCTGGCCACGTAAATCTGTCTGAGAATGAAACTGGTCAAGAATATGTAGATGTGATGGATAACTCTCTACAGTCATTGGCTGAATGACCTGAGGCACAGATGGAGCATCTCGCTTATCATTTTCTTCACTGTTTTCATTCTGTATCCTTTGGGGGCTTGGGGTACATATTGCAATAATAACATTGTCATCTTCAGTTTTTTCAATACTTGCACACTGAGAATCATACTTATCACAAAAAGGTTTTAAATGTCCCTGAAGTTCTGTTAGCATTTTTTTGCCACATGATTTAGGATATTTTGGACAGAAGAGCTTGTAGTAAAGCCTGAAAAGAAAAAAAGCTTTGTATAAAGACATTCCATATGAGAGTTCTTGATAAACAATAGGCAAATAAAATAAAATTATCCTCCTGAGTAATAAAATATCAAAAATGCAAACTGAAATACTTCAACATGCTAAGCATATTAGATCTAAAGTCAATCTTGGCACATGCTGAAATTGCTCTTCAAGCTCCATTAATTTCAGTCCTAAGACCTGGTTAGGTAAAACCTTCCTATATTTTTCATCTACATATTTACCTATAAACGATATGTCATTACCCACTTCTGAGCATGAGGGATTTTCTTTGTATACAGTGGCAACATTCACAGATAACAGTAACCAAATCAAAGTCAAGCCTGATGGTAAAATTCAAAATAATGTCATTTGATCTGCATATGATGACATCTGCCTTTTAAAGGATGACATACTTGAGCAAGTTAAGAAAAATATATGAAAGTAAGAGTGCCACAATCTAATTGTGTAAGAAAGAAGCTACAATTAAATTAGTCAATTCTCAAATTGTCCAAATTTACAAGACACCAGTGGGATATATTGCCCTCTCCCT
>JAUTYZ010275825.1:3811-15949 GCA_032273725.1 Panulirus interruptus
TTTGAGGACTTGGACACTTTAACGTCTGTTGTAATTCTCTCTTGGTATGAATATCCTGTTTAAAGAGATTTTGATCTACAATTATTCCTGCCAGTTTTAATAATGTATATAGTAGTTGAGATCATACATCCCTAAGTAGAAGAGTTGACTTTTTTAGATATTTTACTGGATGGCAGAAAGATTTTCCCAAAAATGGAATTAAAGTTTTTATTTGTTTATTAAAAAATGCAGTGATAACAGAATCAACCCAAGGACAGAAGAGGATAAAGGGGAAAAAGATCATCTCCTGAATCAGATTCATTTAGACTGTAGAAGCATTTAGACATGTTTTGTTCAGAATAAGAGGCCAAAACAAGACACACCCAGAACTTTATGATATGCATTTTTACTTCCAAAGGTTTTTCCTGATCCCATCCATAGAATTGAAGGGGTTGTGCCTATAGTTTTTTTTCAAATAAATCAACGCAGAGCAAAATGGGCTTAGAGGTGGTAAGGGAAAATATATTATTCATAGCCTTGTATTACACTTTTCATCTTGTGTTTCATCACCTAACTTGACAAAAACATTGAAAAAAAGTGATCATTATTCAAGAGGGTGGGAAAGGAAAGAAACAAGTCAAAGGCAAAAATGTTTTAGCCTGTCCTTACTGCTTTCCCTTTCTAATTGCCAGGCTTTTTATCGATGGTGTTCACAGATCCTGAAGTTAATCATTACAACATAACTTATGGTTGTGCTGCAAGTTGTGAATATTTTGGATACCCGTAATATACACTATATGCATTAGGACTTGCTTCATTCTTTTATCATTAATGCTTTTATGTGGATTTCAAAAAATTTGCTTCCCCTAGACAGCAGATTTTTAGCAATATTTGAAATACTAAAGAAAAGGTGTTATAAGCTTAAATTTTAAACATAATTCCTCGTAGACATTTTAATCTTGGTTGACAGATAAGGCCTTTAAATCTTTGTGGACAGTGGCCCTTTAATCCCAGTGTGTTCCCAGTGACCCCAGCTTATGGTCCTTCCTCCAACTTAAATATCCAATGGTTGGAGCATGAGTCTTCCTCTACTATTAAATTCAGAATCACTCTTCGTGTTCTCCTGAACCACACATATATAATCTTGTTTGTTTACACTGTGTAATAAGATGGGGGCCCAGGTGGAGGGGGAACACAATATCTTCCTGCCATGGTTACCTCAGGGTAACTGAGCCAATTTGATATTTCTTTTTAATGGTTAGAGTTGGGGCTGATATCTGACAAATATACATGCCTCTAGTCCAGTGATGGGCAACCTAGGCTAGTGTGTGGGCCACATGAATGGCCCTCTTTCATCTCAGCAGGCCACAAGATTGAAATTGCATATGCACTAACCATGACCCCACAAATAAGCTTAATTACTGTAATACAGGATAAATATTTCATAAATTATAGAAAATACTTAATTATTGATATTCTATTAGAATTGTCCTCATCAAATATTAAAAACTAAAGAGATATTTATTCATGCATACCATGCAACAGTCAGCAAAATTGTCTTACATGCCACACTCAAAACCTTGAGGGGTTATAAGTTGTCCACCACTGCTTTGGTGAAGGAAGCATGTTATCCTTCAGTTGCAAGCAGTAAAATCAGGCATATAGGGCATCCACAACTAATTCCAAAAGTTAGCAGTCTTAGAGTAATAATGTACAGAAGAGTAATATTTCACATACCCATATAGAAACAACACTAACATATTTGAGAAAAAAAATGGTGGTATATGATATACACTGTTGCACATAAGCTGCATCCCATGGAAAAGTTTCGTTCCAGTCTGACATCCATGTCTTGAGGAAACATACTAAAAATTAAGAACATTTTGGTAGAATAAAGACCTTAGTAAAACTCCTTTCATACCTTTTTAATTTATTTTAAGCTAGACCCAGTTATGTTGCAGCAGTTAGAAAGTCAGCAATAGTACATCGGTATATGCATATTTGTCCATGAGGTGATCTGGTGTATTTTGTTTGAGATCCTGTTTCTTAGTTCCGTATTTTACCACTTGGCTATTTTTTCAAGGACCAGTTTAGAAATAACCGTAAATGTATTCATATACATGTGTTCAATATTAATGGTGAGTTTTTGTGGTACCTTTAGAGATGGGATTACATTTTACCTAGTTTTATTCTCACAGTCTGACTAATTGTCTTGTTCTTTGGGGAGTTAATGAAAGTCCAGATGGCAGATGTATGGAATGCTACTTGGTTAGGTCAGGACCTTACACTCCTTTCACATAGGAAAAAAATCTACTGCAAAAGTTTGGTTTGGAGCTGTGGCATCAGTAATAAACAGTTTTGTCACCACAGAGAAAAACTTTTTCTTTTTTTTTAGTGAAGTATAATTAAATGACCTTTTTCTACAGATTCGGCTGAGGGTACATCAGAGTAAAGAACACCTACGAGTTTATGATGCAGCAGCCAGTGACAGTCTACTGATGGTGTTTCAGTTGCCTTCCTGACTCAGGGTGGGCTGCAGGTGATCACTGTAAAGCATGCAACCTTTGCACATAACTCTAGTGGGCCAAGAGGATCTTCCTTGACGTAGAGGGAGTTGTGTGATAGCAGCAAGAGTTAAATCAAATATATAAGTTCTTATATTTTGCTGAGAGTGTAATGCTCTTTAGCTGTGATTTTTACGAGAGATTCATTATTATTATCATTTTTTATGGTAATATATTTTAAGTGAATTTCATAGTCTTACATGGTGAGAGATTTCAGTGTTTTCTTCCCAGTTTTGTATTACAATAAAGCTTGTGTGTATTTGAACACCACTTGTTGGCTGGATGTAATGTGAAAAGGAACTTTCCAGATGTAAACTTCTAAAACAACAGCTTTCGTAGGTGACTTGTATGAAAAGATTTTTGTATATGATAGCGAACTGTAATATATCCAAAGTAAAGACGTGACCGCTGTTGTTATTGTTTTATTTTTGTTAGTGTTTGGTTTGTTTACCAAAGGACTTACTATGGTTGGTTACATATTAAAGGGGCAAATGTTAAGTGTTATTAATAACACATAATGGGTATAGACCAACTATTAATTTTTAGTCCACTCACTCCCATCTTCCAGAAAAAATGTATGCTATTCTTTACAGAAACTAGAGTCGTGATTTCTGTGATGGATAATTTTTCATGAAGTCATAATCTTGAAAATTGCCACTGTAACTAAATAGTTTTCATACATATAAATTTAGTTTTAAAGATGTAAAAAAAAATCACAGTGGATTTTTACTACAGTATATATTTTTTCATCAGTTCAGCAGCAGATACTAGTACATTTTTAAGATTCAAGATTTGGATGAGTGTTCATTGTTTTCCTTTCCCTTATTATAAGTCAATTTGTCATTAAGAGTGAATATTATATAGATGAGTTATACCATGCCATTAAGAATGGCTGGGCATTTTCCCCAAGTCCTGTGTTATGTTGTAGTAACATAATCTCACAGATCCTACCTCCAAACCTGCAGCCTGTTGTGTTCCTCAGCTAGGCAAGCCCTTGAAGACTGGAAAACAATTAAAAAAAAAGGAAAAAGAGTCATAAAGGTTACTTGCAAAAATCTTTGCATCAGACATTTTTAGGTATTACTAAACTTGAAGAGGTAATTAATGCTGTAGAAGTGCATAATAAAAAGTAGTGAAATGTTGTTATCTTAAGATTTCTCTTATGATGCAAAATTTGTGCCATGAATGCATTGCAATGCATTGTTTTACAGTAAAATAATTGTAAAGCTCTGCCAAGCTATGATTGTATATTGCAGTAATGAGATTTTGTGTGGGTATGTTAGGCATTTACTTCATGATGATGTAGAGCGCCGATTATCTCAACGAATTTAGCATTCTGGCATTACAAGTTTTTTATAATAATCGTATGCAAAAAAAAAGAAAAGAAAAAGAAAAAAGAGCTCTTGCATTCAGAATGGTTTTAAGAATTTGTTATTGCTCTGTTCCTTAGATGCCAGGAAATGCTGCTGGTTATGTAAAGAATTGTTTTCCCAAGTTAGACGGTAAACATTAATTTAATCGAACGTTAGCTGATTGACGCTCTACTGCAGACATTAACTTAGTCTTACACAGAAAGCTTTCTCAAAATTGACAGTGATTAGGGAGAAGGGCTGCAGACTTTGCAGCTCATCCATTGTCAAAAAATTATGCTCAGACATAATTCTTGACATTGTGTATTTTATTATAGAGTAATATGTTAATATATAACATATTCATTAAAAATATATTTTAAAATGAGTTTAATTAATACAAATTTTATATGAGTTTGAATGATATTGCTATAGATAACAGTATAAACTTTGGTCAGCTTGTGAGTGAGGATGCTAGTTGGCAGCAGTTGTGAGGCAAGGTCTTGTAAATGTATTTTCTTTGATATGTGTTGCACTTTTGAAGTGTAATAAAATATACCTTTACTACTATTTACTCATATTCCCCATATAGGGAAGAGCTGTGGAGAACATAGATTACCTTATTTGTTGTATTTTGTTATCATGCCAGCTGGGCCTTGGGGAACCATATCAATGCACTAAGATTTCCTTGCTCCCAGTTCTTCAACAATCACTTATTGATTCAACCTGTAAATTATGAGCTCATATGATGTAAGCCTCAATATTTTTTTCTGTGAATGTTCCTGCCGGTCGGCATATCATTACTTCTTTTAATTTATTGAAACCATATTTACATATTATCCTTTACCTTCAGTGCTACTTCCTCTCACTCATCTGCATTAACTGTACTTTCCTTTGAGCATCTTATCACAAGAATATATCCCTCATAATTATAATTGACCAGTCTTCTTGTGAAAATGAGTCTCGGCATACTTGCCATTTCCAGTATTCACCGTAAGTACTCTTAAGCGTTGCATAGAAATAACGAACCTCTCTTATGCTTCTCACAGCCGCAGTTTTTGGTCAGTGCTTCTCAGTATTTAGAATTCTCATCTTGTAGCTGGAGACCAGTTGCCTTAAAAACTTTCTTTTGGTGATTACAATCTCAGCACTGGATGTTATCTTCCACTCCTTTTTTCCAGAAACTGTATATTTACTGTCCTTTTACTTGTGACAGTGTTTGGAGGAGGAGCATTTAAAGCTTAAGCTAACGTTTATCTTATCTCTCTCTCTTTTTAATAATGAGAAGGGCTCTAGCCACAGATAGGATTGCTCATCAAGGCCATACCTTCAAGAGGAAAAGGAGTAAAGAAATTTAGGAGAAAAAAAGAAATTGAGGGGCTGACCTTTTAAAAAGGATGGTTATAGTTATTAGGGAAGTATGAGAAGGCAAAGATTTCCAAACCTTAGTTGCAGAGGGAAGAAACATATACCACAGTGGACCACCCTTATGTTGCATTGACCACAGTTTTTATTAGATGCAATGGCTTCCCAAGTACTATATGGCCTGAATAATAGCAGTGGCATGCCAGCAACCTGCTATCATGAACAGAAACCTTGTAATTTCTAGGAAATAGAAATAGAATCAACAGTGCAGTGGAGGAACTTGAGTTTTGATGTCAGATTGGGAGACATGACAAGTTTAATTGCTTTGTACCAGTGCTTTTCATTTTTTTTTCCCCCACACTGGCATTACTTTGGGCTGAACATTTTCCTGCAACTCCTGTTCAGCAAATCAAAATGAAAAAACACTTAGGAAAACTACTTTATATTAATTTATTCATATCACTCTCCAAGAAATGCTAGCTCATCAATGATTAAGATTGTCATTCACTCTATTCCAACAATTAGTAACCCTTTTGTATGTAGAGTTTATGGATCATTGCACCGTACTTAGTTGATTTAGGAAAGTGTGATATGAAGTGGGGCATCCATTTTGAGGACACTCACTTTTTGGACCTATATCCACCATTAATGAAAAGCCTCTCTTACAAAGTTATGTAGAAGGGAAGGAAACAAGCATCTAGAACCCCCCCTCTCCACCATTTCTTCATGATTATCCACTTTATCCAATTTTGATTGGCTTGATCTTTCAAGGAAAGCTTTGCTATCTTGGCCATAACTCAGGACTACTAGTATCACAGGTCGTGATAGCCCATTCTCCTATAGCCTAACATGGGCACATCCATTCACTATCCCCCTCTCCAAATGCCTGCTTTGGGAGGGCTCGGTGGTCTTCCTTGCACAGTATTTATAACGACATTTCATGGAACCAATACTACTGTGCTAGCTATTATGTCTTCATTTGTGCTGATTAAATAGGGTTGGAGTTCTGCATCCCGTCTCACACTAAACCTTTATCCCCTGAATCATGATTTGACCACTTTCTCTGATGATTTTCATATCAGGGATAGAGCAGGTCAGGACATGGAACTCCTTTTCCTGAAGTTCATTTCACCTCCATTTCTTTTCAGAATTATTGCAGAGCTGTGACCTGCATTCACTGTGAATTGCTTTTTCATAAAAAGAAAGTGTACCAGTTAACTTCTTCAGATGGTGAGTCCCTCTCTCCCTTAAACAGAAACATCTGTAAGAACTTCTGTAATTCAGTCTTTCATCTTTTTCAACCTGATCAAGTTATACCTAATTCTTGAACTGATGCAGGATCTCTTTTTCAACAGCTTAAATTCCTCTAATTTTGCTTTGGAGTATTCCATATATAATTCTTCTCCTGGCCTCTTACCTCTATAAACTTTTGCCCTCTCCTGTATTTTCTTCTAGTAAAAACTAATTCTTTGCCCAGTTACAGGTGGGAAAGGTGTGAGTGCTGGTTGGCATACCTCTTCGTGGCTTTTAGGGAGTGTGCATCTGAGCGAGCTCCAGTCCTTCCTTACCAATTATATCTGTCTAAAAACCCAAACTTTCCCATCTTCATGGAAGCACCCTTGGTCCAGTCTGTTACAAAAAAAAAAGAAGACTGTTCAAATCTTTGTAACTATAACCTTATCTCTAGTACTTATGCTGTCTCCAAAGAGTCTTCCAAACTTTGCTTTACTCTCACTTCTGTAAATACTTTGAGTCTCATGCCCTTCTTTCAGATCATAGTTAGTGACACAAGGTCCACTGGTGATCATTTTGCCTCTAGTCCTTCTTTCTTAGAGATCTTTATTTATAAAGCATATGACAGGATATGGTACAAGTCTTTGTTTAACTAAACTCCTTTCCTTTTGTTTTTCTGCTTCTCTCTGTCACTAATGCAAAGTTTCCTTTACAATTATTCCATTACAGTTCCTGCTTAACTTGTCAATAATGGTGTCCTTCTTAAATTCTGTCCTTTGGCCTTCACTCTTTCCTCTCCATGTATGATCTTTCTTCAAGCTCTAATCCTGTTCACTCCTTTGCCAATGATTCGGACCTTAATTCTTCAACTCATTTTCTTTGCCCTCCTTGCACTAATACTCTCTTTTTCTCACATTCACCTCACTTACTCTTTATTTGGACCTGTGCAGCTGGGAATGGAAAAGCAGGAACCTGGTTGAATTCACCAGTGCGAAGATACAGTTTCTACCAGTATCTTTCTTTCATTTGTTTCTTACTATCAAATTTCAAAACTACAGGTCACAAAACTGTTCTTCAAGACACTAAACCCTTCTTGCAGCTGAGGGAACTCTCATGAGCATCTCTGTTTTCTTGAATAGAGAGATTCCATTTGTTGAGATGTTAATATTTCAGCCATGTATGCCAACTTGCACATCAAAACAACATCTAGGTAGGTAAAAGGTTGGCTTGTGGATCATTTTTCTCAGTAAAAAGTAAAAGACGTTACAGAATCATATGCAGATATAATGAAGTGTCCTTAGTTCAGCATGGTTGGAACCAAGCAGCTGCCAAATAAGCGATTATTCCAAAGTATAGATTGTTAACATTTCCAGGGATTCTGATGGTTTAGCAAACAGTAACATTTGGAAGTACAGGCTATAATGTTTGCGCTCATGTGCAACTTAAAAAGTTGAGCATTTTAACATATGTTTACAAAAGGAAGTACCTGTATATTTATCTCTTAACTGTATGACCTGCAGAAAAGCATGTGAACATTAATTAAAATATAGTACTGCATGGTGTTATGAAAATTTTATGCAGTGGTTGTACTGTAATTCAAGTTTCAGTACAATAATTTGAAAAAAAATCTGTCAAAAGTGTGCATAGGGCATTTTAGGTATAGTGAAACAAAACAAACTGTATTTATGAGATTAAACATAATTTCAGCAGTTTCGATATTCCTGTAACAGTTAAATATTTGTAACACATTTATTAGTGATAAAAATCAGCAGGGGGAGGAGTATAGAACACACCCCAGTTGGTATTATGTAACAGGTCTGGAGGGAGAGGTAAGGAGCATCATCCTGTTGCTATCTTGTTGTTGGCTTTTGTAGAAATTATTAATTCATTAGTTATTTCTTAATTTTATGTCCGGGTTTTTATGAATTAGATAAGAGTAACATGTTCAGATTTAGTAGAACTGAACTAGTCATGAGGAAGTAGTTTCTTCTTTGATTATACAATAATATTCTCTTGGAAATTTTCACTTAGCTTCTTATAGTCTTAATAATTGTTGTATATATTATTATTGATGGTGGCAGATGTAGGGTGTTTGGGTCAGAGAGGAATGCAAAGGGAGAGAGTCATGGAAATTGGTTTGGTAAAGACAGAAGAGATGGTGAAAGACTTGCATGAGATGAAATGTGGCAAGTTGGCTTGAGTGAATAGTATGTCAGTTGAACTTCTTAAAAGGGGTGACTGTATTGTTGACAGATTAGTTAGGATTTTCAGTGTGTGAATGGATTCGTTATCCTAAAAATCTTGGAAATATCTGAGGCAGCATTATAATGGATATGGCAAATAATTGCAATAATCCAAAACAACAACTGAATGACCAAGTGTGAATAAACATTACAAGGCATGCATCATTTGTGAGTAAAAATATAACTTGCCTTCAATTCCTTTAATTAAAATCAAAGCAGCATAAACAATTTAGTATGTGATATAATCCACCATAAAACCAACGAAAAATATAAGTTTAGAACGTAATCTTTACAATAATAATAGCGCAAAATGTATATACCAAGTACAAGTCCAAATTCTGAATTAAATCCTGTTAGAGTTTATCTAAGATGAAAATAATGATTACAGTAAGTAACCTCAAGGGCAAAATGAATACTGCTAGATAAGAGATAAATTATGGATAATTAATACAGCTACTGTTTCACATTTCTTTATCTTTTATCTGTTCTAGTTGTGTCTACCTATCTCCTATTTCTGCTTTCCTCACTATTGATACTTACCCAAACAACAGGGAGAAACATGAAAAATTTTCCTTTAACTGACCACCTTCACACCCTTAATTGTTTAACTCTTTACCTGAATACCCCAAAAATTGCTGATTAATTCTGCACATTGGTTTAGTTATCAAACAAGTATACCAGTCACTATTACCCTCCTTTAAGAAATCAGAAATACATGACAAAATGAAGGTTTCCTAAGTGTGACCAGTACACACCGCAGAGAGAGAAATCAGGATACAGGAAGCAAAAAATAATTATTAAAAGAAGGGATAACACTTATAGAATAAAGAAATGGAAAACAGCAATGTTGAATGGATGTAAGATTGCTGAGAACTAATGCTACAGCACCAAGTAGGCTGAAACAAATTTAAATGTGGATGAAAAAATAAATAACCATTTCACTTCTCACTACACAATAATGAGATTACAGTATTTTACTTACATAATAGAAGGCGAGAGATGGGTGATTATTAGTGCTTATGCACCTGGCCATGAGAGGAAAGATCATGAGAGGCAAGTGTTTTGGTAGCAGCTGAGTCAGTGTGTCAGCAGTTTTGATGTAAGAGACTGGGTATTAGTGATGAGTGATTTAAATGTGAAGATAAGTTATGTAGCAGTTGAGGGTATAATTGGGGGGCATGGGATATTCAGTGTTATTAACAGAAATGGTGAACAGCTTGTGGAACTGTGTGCTGAAAAATGACTGGTAATTGGGAATACCTGGTTTAAAAAGAGGGATCTACACAAGTATATATATGTGAGCAGGAGAGATGGTCAGCGGGCATTATTTGATTATATATTAATTGACAGGCGTGTAAAAGGGACTTTTGGATATAACTGTGCTGAAAGGGGCAGCTGGGGGGATGTCTGATCACTATCTTGGGGAGGCAAGGGTGAAGATTTGTAAAGTTTTTTGAAAGAGGAAACAATGTCAGTGAGAAGAGAGTGGTGAGTGTAAGTGAGCTTGGATAAGAGAATTGTCTGAAGAAATACCAAGAGAGACTGAGTGTACAATGGCAAAAGGTGAGAGTACATGAAGTGTGGGGAGTGGTTGAGGAATGGGAGGTATTTAGGGCAGCAGTGCTGGCATGTGCAAGAGATGAACATGGCATGCGAAAGGTGGGAGGTGGGCAGATTAGAAAGGGTAGTGAATGGTGGGCTGAAGAAATAAAGTTGCCAGTGAAAGAGAAAAGAGAGGCATCTGGGCAGTACTTACAGGGAAGGAGTGCAAATGACTGGGAGATGTATAAGAGAAAGTGGCAGGAGGTTAAAAGGAAGGTGCAGGGGTTGAAAAAGAGGACAAATTAGAGTTGGGGTGAGCGAGTACCAATAAACCTTAAGGAGAATAAGATGTTTTGGAAGGAGGTAAATATTTGGCGAAAAACAGAACAAATGGGAAAATCGGTGAAGGGGCAAAGGGGGAAGTGATAACAGGTAGTGATGTATATAGCGTGCCAGGAAACGATGCTTGGTTCCAATTCCGCCTTTCTTATTTTTACTTACCAGTGACCCAGGTATGTGAGGCGAAATTTCATGTTCTGGATTCCTGATACCAGTGCTGATCTTTAGGCTCGTGTTAGCTGTTATAGTGATGCTACAACTGCTACTCCAGTCATATTCGTATGATCCCAAATATATGTTACTAACTCCTGCAGCCTTTTTATAGTGGCCCCAACAGATGCTATAGTGACCTTCAGCATTCGTATAATAATGACCCTAGAAGTGATGCTTACAGATAATCGTCTTGACCCCAACAGTCCTATTGTTGTAATTCTAGCAACTGTTTCTTAGTTATCCAACCTGTTAGTATCCCCCAAGTGTCCTGGAGACCATATGTTCTTGTGAAATAACCACACAATCGCGTTCCAGGTAACCATCATAGTGACTACAAATCTATCAAAGCTTCAAATTCCTGTTTGGGCGACCCTACAGCCATTTATAGTGACCCCTGCACTGAAATGTGTAGGTATGTTCACAGCAGTTTATTTTTGGTGAAATGGTCAGTCAGTCTTCTTATTCTTTTGGTAAATTAAGGTTTAGTGACTCTGCAGCATATTGTTTTCAGCGAAGGCAGGTTAGTTAATCCGGAGACAGTGAAATATGGGTTCGTAAGTCCATAGACGTTCCGTTTTTGAGTAGTAAGACATGGTTGGATTCGTCTGTAGACCTTTTGCTGTTTTAATGAAAAGTGGGTTAGTAAGCCCTCATACGTCATATGTTAATGATATGTGGGTTAGTAAGCCTTCATACTGCATATGTCAATGAAATGTATGTTGATAAGCCAGCTGTACACTTCGTGTTGTATCATTTAAATACGGGTTGTTATGTACAGAGAGTTATGTTTAGTGATGCATGGGTAAGGTAAGTCATCACATTTTTATCTATCTATCTATCTCTATCTCTGACGACCGTTCCCTTTGGGAACTCCCTCAAAGGGGTGGCCACGGCAAGAGTCTCCATAACTGGTGAATCCCAGCGCCGCTTCTTAGCCTTTAGTACCTCACCCATAAACAGGCCACTGGCAGAGGGCAACTCTAGTGCAGTGGTTTCAGAGGCTCCTACCTAATGTTCCTACCAACTACTTCTACCTAATGTGTCTACCTAATATTTCTGCCCAATGTTACAACCTACTACTTCTACCTAATGCTCCTACCTACTACATCTACCTAATGTTTCTACCTAAACCTCCTGTCCAACGTTTATTCCTACTACTTCTATCTATTGTTCCCACCATTTTGCCAAAAGGAAGGGCTAGACCAAAGCGCTCACCGCAGGAAAATCTAAAGTTGCAAAGAATGAGTTGTCTGGGTTAAGTGTCGTCAAGTTTTACATATGACAAGGAGAGATTGTATTTTAGTGGACAAA
>JAUTYZ010276159.1:0-10096 GCA_032273725.1 Panulirus interruptus
GCAGTCGGTCCAGAGTCAACCCAGCTGTTCATCCACCATTAGGGGTTGGTCGATAAAATGGGTACCTGGCTCAGGCTAGGGTATATATATATAGCGTTAATGGGATGGCCTTGTTTAGGGCCTCAGTTGCCCGTGCCGTCTCAGCTAACAAAAAAAAAATAATAATAATAAATTATTCCCTATACAATTATTTGTAATGTATAACTCTATCCCTTCTTTAAAATCCAAAAAGCTCAGAGACTTAACTAGAAACATATACTTCAAAAAATATATAAACAAAACTGTATCATCTAATAAGGAATGTTAAACAAATTAAAGCGCACTTAGAGGAACTACAGTAACTAGTACAATATATATATATATATTAAATCAATCAAAGAATATTCAAATTGTATAGTCATTTAGATACATAAAAGGTTTTCTTTGCCTTTCTGGATATCTCCAAGAAGCAACTGGTTGCTCACTGGGAGAAGGTACAGCTTCATTAGGAGGGCCTTGGAACTACCCTAAAGCCTCTGAAACTGTAGGACTTGCATTTTCATCTTCACTTAATTGAGGCTTTACTTCCTTCATTATAGGATACATATCTGAAAGCCCATTAGGAATAGGATTTGAATGTGAATTATTAATTTCATTATTTGCATTTTCATCTACTAAGGCATCATCTGGAACTACTTCATCATTTATTCTTTCAGGACATTTCAGCAATTGGTCTGTGTCTTTTCCATACACAGCCATCACAAACTTCCACTAAGTAATGCCTTTCTCCAAGCACTTTTTCCACTTTACCTTTCACCCATTTTTCTTCTCTCTATAATTTCTTACTAGCACTGAATCACCCACTTTCAACACACGACAGCCAAGTGAAGCACCTCAGTTCACCATGGACTCTTGTTCTACTTCCACTTTCTTTGTAAAGGATGGGAATATTAAATCCAAATGACTGCAGTTTCCTTCCCAGCAGCAGCACAGATGGTGCAATTCCTGTTATAGAATGTGGAGTGATGCTACAGGAAAACAGGTATCTTTATAGAACAGTTTCAGCATCTTGCTTTAATACTTCAGCTTGATGTAAAGCTGACTTAAGAACTTGAACTTTTCTTTCTGCATGACCATTTATAGAAGGTTCATATTCTGAGGATGCATGATGCAGAATACTGTATGTTAAGCAGAAATCAGCAAACTCCTTTGAAGTGAATTGCGGTCCATATTCTGTGACTAGAATCTCAGGTAATCTGTGTCTACTGAAAACTTCACAAAGAACTTTTACAGTAGCATCTACCATAGTATTCTTCACTTGAACCACTTCATGATATGTACTATATGCATCTACAAGTACAAAGTACATCTTACCAGAGACTGGACTTGAAAAATTAGCATGAAGTCTTGACCAAGGCTGTAATGGAAAAGGATGAACTTGTGCAGTAGGTGGATCTACCCTTATGGACTGACATACTTAACATGAAGAAACAATCCCTTCAATTTGCTTATCCCAATTGGGCTACCATACACAGGACCTTGCCACTGCTTTCATTTTTCTCATGTCTAGATCTGTTCATGTAGTTCTTGAAGTATGTCTCCTTGCAGTGAGATGAGAATTATGACATAAAGTCCCCATAGAGCACACCCTTGTTCAATACTGATTTCATATCGATGCTGTAGGAAAGGTCATAAACTTTGATCCCACTCATCAGTACTTGGCCATCCACACTGAGCATATTTCAGAACTTTGGAAAATATTGGATCTATCGCAGCTTTCTTCTTGATCATTTGATGTGTTACAGTTGTGAGGATGTCTGTTTCAAAGCAGTAGAAATTTACAACCTCACTGTCACAGTTCACTTTTGTAGCCATAGGGACTCTTGACATGCTATCTGCATCAACTTGAGCAGCCACGTTTCTGTATTCAATCTTGTGGTTGTATGAGGCTAACTTGAGTGCCCATCTTTGCAGTCTAGCAGATGCATATGGGAACAGATTTCTTGGGACTGAACAAAGAAACCAATGGACGGTGATCTGTAATCATCGTGAACCGCCAGCCACAAAGGAACTGTCTGAATATTTCTTTATCTAACTGAGAATAGTTTTTCTGAGCATCTGTTAACTTACATGAAGCAAAACCAAATGGTCAGTAAAATCCATTAATAACATGTGACAATACAGCACCAATACCATATGAAGAAGCATCACATGAAAGGAACAATGGCAAAGAGTCATCATAGCGAACAAGAGTATCTGAATGTAGCAGTAACATTTTTGCCTTAGAGAAAGCTTCATCCTCTACCTTTGTCCAAACCCATTGAACACCCTTCTTTAGCATTCTATTCAGGAGTGCAAGTACAGCAGAGTGATTTTCAGAAATCTGGAATAGAACATTATCAGGCCTAGGAAGGATTTTAAGGCTGTTCCATCTTTAGGGGTAGGAACTTAACTTATGGCAAGGAGTTTATCTTCCATGGGATGAACGCCCTCAGCATCTGTTCTTTGACCAAGATATGTGACAGAATTTTGCTCAATTTTGCATTTGTTCTCATCTAATCTGAAACCTGACTCTTGCAACCTTTGCAGAACTTTACACAGGTTATCCAGGTGATCCATCTTGTCTTTTCCCGCAATGAGGATATCATCTTATTAACATATAACCTTTGGAATGTCAGAAAGCATAGAATCCATAATTCCCTGAAAAATAGCAGGGCCAGAGTGAATACCATTAGGCAAACTCTTAAAGACAAAAAGTCCAAAGTGAGTATTGATAGTAAGATATTTACGAGACTCAGTTGCAATCGGAATTTGATGGTATGATTGCGACTTGTCCAACTCACTATACACAGAATAACTTCCCAGAGCTGAATGTAAATTTTCAACCTTTGGAATAAGGTACTTTACTGCATCTGCACATTTGTTGTAAGTTACTCTGAAACCACCATGCACTCTGATTCTATCTGAATCTTTTTTTTTTCACAGACACGATGGGATCAGCACCAATTGGGGCACATGAAACTCTCTCAGTTACTCCATCGCTTTCCATTTTCAGTAACTCCTTTTTTACTCTGCACTGAAAAGCATATGGAACCGGTCTAGCTTTGTGAAATTTTGAATTTACTGAAACACTGAATTTAAGTTCTAGACCTTTATAACATCCTTGCTCATCTTTAAACAATTCACTTTAGTTTTCTAGGATAGTGGAAACATCTGGGATATCTTTAGAGGCATGAAGATGATTTACAGAAAATACATCTTTCCAATCAGGTAATTTGAACAACCAGTTTCTTCCTAGCAAAGCACATGTACCTTTTGGAGTAATCACTAGGGAAAGTTTGAATTGCTTCTCTTTGTAATAAATTTCCACTTCTGTTTCACCTAATGGTTTAAGGTCTTCTCCAGTATAAGTGAGGAGACATACTTTAGATTTTACTGGTAACCTAGAAAAATATTTCTCATACAAATCCTTAAGGGCAATAGAAATGACACAACCTATATCTACGGTATGGTAACATCATTCTTTTCAAGCCTCAAAGAAACAGTAATGGGAGCATTTGCAATAGTACCAGTATGTACAGAATTCACAGTATGTATTGGATCTTAATGTTGTAACACATCTTGTATTTCATTGTCTTCAACCCTTATGTTGTGAATATTCTTCCTTTTATGTGTGGCAATGATGTGCCCCTTGATGTTGCACTTGTTACACACATTGTCCTCTCTAGTGCCCTTGTTTTGCATGAGAAGCAATTGTATGTGTTGAAGGCTTGACCTGAAAATTTTCCTTCCCTAGCAGTGGAGTGGTTATACTGCTTGGGAATGGTTCCTGCATTGCACACTGGCTGTGGTGACTTTCTTAAATGCTGGACTTGATGTACTAAAGCTTTTTCATCACTATCTGCTGCTTGAACTTGGTGAAGAGGCACATTTTGATTCTGGAACTGCTGCATCTCAGTACCAGCAACTTCATGAGCTTGGACTATTTGCAAACATTCTTCAAAAGATCTTTTTGCTGTAATCAGCTTCTTTTGGATCTCAGCACTGCGGATCCCACTCACAAAATGATCTCTCAATGTTCGTGTGAGGAACTGGCTAAATTCACATGTTGCAGCCATGTCTCTTAGCCTAGCCCTGTAATCTGCAATGGACTCATTTGCCCCCTGAATGCATTTGTGGAATTTAAAAGTTTCAGCAATGTGAAGTCTCTTGGACTTGTAGTGGTCTGTCAGTAACTTAATTAGTTCATCAAAAGTCTGTTTCTTGGGTAACGTTGGACTACATAAATCTTGCATTAACTTGTAAGTACTCTTATTCAGGACAGTTATCAGGACAACAACTTTACTAGCAGCTTGAATTGTGGCATCATTGGCATCAGCCAGATAAGTGCCAATCTCATTTGCATGGAAATATTGCTCTAGTTAAAAACATCAAAGCGGTCAAGCCAGCCTTGAACCACCATTTCGGGATAGCACTGAAGTTGAGAATCAGGCTGATTCTTCAAACTCACCTTTTTATGATAATTCACTATTTTAAAGTGACTCTAGTAGTACTGTAAGCCTTACTATACAAAGCAATCCCATCCTCGTCACCTAAATTCTGTGCTGTATCAGCTTCTTAAAGCTATTTCTGTTGGAGAGACTAAGGCACTGACTTCTAGTTACTGTATTTATTTTCTCCCTCCTCACAGAGATTATAGATATAAACAAGCCTCCCACAGTGAGTGTACATACAAACAATGGACATTGAAAGTAAATGAATACAGTTATTGCAGTAATAGTAATAATAAATTACTCCTTATACAGTTATCTGTAACATGTAACAAAAGTGTTCGAGAGATGGGGCCCCAAGAGTTTAAGCTCCCTCTCCATATAGTACAAACAGGTAATTACAAATATGTAATTACACACACACACACACACACACACACACATAAGGAAAGAGGAAAGAAAATGAAGCCAATAATAAGAAGGCAAAGTCTGATGTACTAAAAGCTGAGCAATTAGAGGAAAAACTTGATGACAATATTGGACAAGACATTGCAGGAGCATTATAAGAAGACTTTCAAATAGAGGAAAGGACAAAAGTGCACACTGAATCTACTGGAACAATATCAAAAACTGATCAGGTAGAAAAAAGGACAAAAACACACACAAAGACTGATGAAATTACAGAGCAGGGAAGATCAGAAGCAAATTAGGAAGTGGATCGACAGAGTGTTAAGAGTGAAGGTGAGGAACATTGACTCAGGGAGACACAAACAGAGGTACACAGGAAATGGAGCAAAGAGGTTGAAAAAGTAATATTCTCTGACAGAGATGAAGCAATCAAGGAAGTGTATGGGCTAGTTGATGGAAGCTTTAGAAAAGTACATAGAATACAGGACCAGTGCTTGCTAGTGAAAAGAGAGATTACAGAAAAGGTTGGACACACAGAGGTTGACACTACCACACTGATGAATTTAGCTGAAAAGTGGGTGGCACAAAAATTAGAAAGTTCAGTAAAGCAAAAGGATAATAGCTGTAAAATCACTGATTATGTTTGGACTGGAAGAATATCATAAACCAGATAAGGAAAAGAAGGAAAAGAAGGAGGAAAGGTATATTAAAAGAGTGCTGGAGGCTATGGGACTGCTAGACGTGACTTTTTTTTATGTTAGCTGAGACGGCACGGGCAGCTGAGGCCCTAATCAAGACCATCCCATTAACGCTATATATATCTACCCTAGCCTGAGCCAGGTACCCATTTTATCGACCAACCCCTAGGGGTGGATGAACAGCTGGGTTGACTGTGGACCAACTGCCGCAACCAGGATTCAAACCCATGCGCTCGACCCTGGGTGACCCATGAATGCGTCACAGTCAGGAGCGCTGTGATAAAGGTAAGGAGAAGGATAGGAAGTTGTAACCAAGATGCATGGGGGCAACCAGTTATGGTCATATTTGACTTGGAGTCATCTAGCCAGGGAGTACTTAGAAAAGCTAAGAATTTTAAAGGCATGGTAGAATTCTGTGGGATATTCATCAAGTGTGATAAATCTAAGAAAAAAAGGAAGAAAAGTAAAGAGTACATTCAGAAGACAAAAAACTGGAGATGCCACACATGCTAGAACTGCAGATAGGAAAGGAGTGTTAGGAGATGGTAATGTTAGACTGAAAGTAGTGTATTCAGATGTAGATTGGTTAATGGTAAAGAACTGGAATTCAAGGATTGCATAAAGGAAAGTATACCTGATATCACTGGAGTCATGGACACTATGCTTACCACAGAGATAAGCTCTCACCTGATCTGCCCAGAGGGGTACATGATAGAAAGAAAGGAAAGAGAAGGTAAAAGAGGGGGAGGATCAGCCCTCTTGATAAAAGAGAGCCTGAAGTTTCAAGGAATAGTGGAGGATGGCCCATTCAGACAATACATAAGGGGAATAGTAACTGTAGGGAAGAGGAGCATTGTGGTGTTATCAGTATATAATCCTCCATAGAATTGCAATGAACTGAAACAAACAAACAATGAATGAACAATCAGGATGGTACATGAAGCATTGAAACACTCACTTTTTAGAGATGGTAAAGTACTGATAATGGTGGATGGGGAGTCATAAAGATACGAGTTTTATGAGTGCAAACAGGAAAATGTCCTCCACCAGCATGTCATGAGCATAATAGGATAAGAGGGACTGATACATCTTCATTACCAGTCCTTATCTTCACTCATACTAGCATGGATATTAAGAACATTATATATGATACACCAGGTGGAAGAAGTGATTATGTAATGCTCAAGTTTGAATATGTAGTAAAAGAGGACATTAAAAGAGAAATGAGACATTAAATAAAGAGAAGATATATTTGTAGAAACTACACAAACCTTAATAATTTCTATGGTTATGTAGATTGGGAAATGGAATTCAGTAGTCAGGAACCAGAGCATTGTGTTGAGAGGTTCTGTGAAATTTACAGTGAGGGAGTAGAGGCATGTGTACCTCAAGCCTCAAATAAAGAGGGAATGGTAAGAAAAAGAAAGGAATGGTTTAATAAAATATGTCATAAAGCAAAGGAGCTTTGAGATATGCAGTGGTCAAGATATTGATGGTACTCTAGCCAGCTATCATTGGCAAGGCAAAAGAGAGCACAGAACAAGTATAGCAGGATAAGGAAAGAGGAACAAAGAAACTTTGAAAAGAATATTGTGGTCAAGGTAGCTGAACATCTAAAACTATTCCAAAAATTTATCAGGAACCAGCTGTCATTTTAGGAACAGCTAATCAGGCTAAGGGATTCAAAGGGAAATATTGTAGAGAATGATGTAAGGATATGTAAGGAACTGAATAAAGTTTTTTACAGTGGAAGACACTAAAACCCCAACACCATTGAGATGGAATGGAGAGAAAGTTTTGGAAATCATTGAGATGTCTAGAAAAGATACTTAAAGAATACTAAAAGGACATGACCCATATAAGGTTCATGGATCTGATGAAATTTCATCATATGTGCTAAAAAGGTGTGCAGATATGTTAGATAAACCACTTAAATTACTGTTCAAGATGTCACTGGAGAGAAGCCAAGGGAATGGAAAAGGGCAAACATCATACCTATATATAAGAAAGGAGACTGGAAACAGGCATTTGAACTACAGACAAGTCTCTGAGTGTGGTGTGTAAGGTTCTGGTAAAGATTATTAGATAACAAGTGGCTGACTTTCTGCAGAGGAGAAATTTCCTAGGTGAGGGACAGTGTGGTTTTAGGGAAAGGACGTCATGTGTAACTAACCTCTTAGAGTTTTACAAGAGAGTGAGATCAGTCCTGGACAAAAGGGAAGGCTGAGTGGACTGTTCTGTATCTGGACTGCCAGAAGGCATTTGACATTTTACCACATAGGAGACTGATTATGAAGCTGTATCACCAAGCAAGAACAAGGGGGAAAGTCCTTTGTTGGATAGAGGATTATCTCAATGGGAGGGATCAAAGGACGTATGTCAGAGGAGCCTTTTCCAAATGGGTTGAGGTGACCAGCAGAGTGCCACAGGGTTTGGTTCTGGGACCATTACTCTTCTTGATCTAAATTGATGACTCGTCTGAAGGTATAGAATCCTACCTGAATATGTTTGCAGATGATGCAAAAGACATGAGGGAAGTGAAAAACAAAGAGGATTGCGTCAGCTTACAGGACCTGAACAGACTCTGAAACGTGGTTGATGAAATTCAAACTGAGCAAATGTAAAGTAATAAGAATGGAACAAAGTAAAATGTGACCTCAATTTGATTATTACCTAACAGGAAGTAAGCTTCAAGATTCTGTGTGTGAGAGGGACTTGGGAGTAAACATCTTCCCTAACCTGTCGCCAGAGTCCCACATTAGAAGAATAGCTAAGGAGACAAACTGTCTGCTGGCAAAATATCAGGATAACTTTCAAGTACATGGATAAAGAAATATTCAGTAAGCTATTTATATCCTACAAAAGGCCAAAAAAAGAATACACCTCTCAGCTTTGGTCACTACACCTAAAGAAGCACAAAGAACTCACAGAGAAGGTCCAAAGGATGGCAACATAGATGGTATCAGAATTAAGAGAGCTAAGCTATAGAGAATGGTTTGAGGTTTTAAATTTACCCATCTTGGAAGAGAGAACAATGTGTGGGGTGACCTAGTAACAACCATTAAGTTTTAAAAAGTGATCAACAAAGTGTGATCAACAAAGTGGATAGTGGACAGTATTTTGAGAGATGTGGGGATAGAGGAACCAGAGGACATAACATGAAGTTAAGAAAGAAACATGTAAATAAGGATGTAAAGAAATACTCTTATAGTATAAGAAGAGTGGATGATTGGAACAGAATGACTGATGAAATGGTTAATGAAGACAGCATACATAAATTCAAGAGGTTGTATGATAGTAGAAAGTGTTCAAGAAATGGGGCCCCATGAGTGTAAAAATCACTCCCTGTATAGTATAAACAGGTAATGACAAACATGGAACAAAGTACACATGTCAGCGGAGCCTTCTCCAAATGGGTGGAGATCAGTGGAATGCCCTAGGGTTCTGTTTTAGAACCAATACTTTTTTTGATCCATGTGAATGACTTGCCTGAAGGTATGGACTCCTACCTGAATATGTTTGCAGGTGATGCAAAAGTCATGAGGGGAATGAAAAGCAAGGAGGATTGCTTTAGCTTGCAAGGGAACCTTAACAGACTCTAAAGTTGGTCTGATATTTGGCTGAAAAAATTCAACCACATTCAACCAACGTAAAGTCCTGTATTGGGAAAAGGGCCATATGAGAAACAATCAAAAAAATCTTGTGAAAATTAAGAGGTAAAATGGCTACATAACTGAGATGGAATGAAAAAAGAATGGGATTTCCAAAACACAGAGAGATCACAGTGTTTGCATAACTTAATACATGGACCATCCTATGCTGGTCTATTAACATTAACATAAACAGATATGAATATCAACATAATACATATAAAAGTGTTAAGACACAGGTTTCCACAACTCAGACTGTTTCAGTAATGTCTGGATGCAGACAACCCTCATCATTTTCACCTCTCCTAAGGTCAGTATTACTAACGAGACAACTCACCTCACTATAGTAGTCGCTGATCTTGTAAAGGCACTTAGTGCACCGAAATTTGTCCACACTGGGATCTGGGCAGTCAGAAAAATAGTAGACACTGTACTTGCCTTCACTAGATGCATTTACATTCATAGTCATGTTGAATCCCAGTAGACCTGAAAAAATGATAAAACTTGAAATTGCCGCAGGGGAAGCTTCCCTGAAACTATATGTAAGCAATAAAGTTATGTAAAGGATTGTTAGGGACCATGTTAACAGCTCTGCAGTTCTGCTAAATAATGTTACATGAACTGACAAGAAATCTATTAAAATATGTTACAGAGCTAACAGTTGAGTGGCAGTCTTTTTTGGCGTCTCCCACGAGTCGTCAAAGTAAAGCTTCATTTTGGGACTTTGATTCGGGCTGGCGCCAGAAGATTATATTCGAGTTTGGCGTAGCCCACGAGGGGTCGAAGAAAAGCTTCTCTTTGGGACTTTCATTCTGGCTGGCGTCCGACGATTTTATTCGGGTTTGTCGTGGCCCACGGGGCGTCAAAGTAT
>JAUTYZ010276269.1:0-10096 GCA_032273725.1 Panulirus interruptus
CAAAAGGTTTTTCAGTGTTATTATGAAGTATATATGCTTATATCAACATTTTGATATTTACTTTATGCAATTGGACATGAAAAATGTTAATAACTTCATAAAAGTATGCTGTGATGCCATTAACAACTCAGTTTAGAATGTTTATATGTAAATGAATGAGCATTTCATGTTTACTGTTGCCAGTAAGTGTTAACCAATACTGTTTGAAAATTCCTCTGCTTTAGTGATACCAACAGGGCTTTAATAGAGTAATTAAAAAGTGATCACTTTTTCATAAGTTAGGAATTTTCAGTTAATACCAGTTCACCAATTATGTACTCAATCAAAATGGAGAGATTTTTGTAATTCAGTGATCTATCAAGGTAGCTACTCATTTGCTTGACGTCATGCCAAATTTAATGTATTTAACCATAGTAAAGTATGATAATTCATAGAATCTCTTTATTCAAAAGTTTATATTTGTTTGAGATACCACCTGCATTTATTGTTTTAGGAACTGCGGATGCTATATTTAATGAGAAGTTTTTAAGCATTGACAAATACAGTATATAAATCTGTCATATATAGTTGCACTTGGTAGGAGTAATGAAAGGCATTGACATATTGAAAGCTTATTAGTTCTGATTCATACATTTTGAAGACTTACACATTAACAGTACAGTTGATGGGAGGCAATTTACAGTTCAGTAGTCTTATTATGATTCAACCAGTAACTTCATTGCCAGAACATAGCATGTTTATCTTAGAATTTACTGTTGTCTACATAATAGGGATGCTGTCCTATCACACTGCAGTATTTTCGTAGATTTCACAAGCTAGAGCTTTGCTGTTTTAACATAAAACTCCACTGATGCAAGGCTGAAGGAGAAGATCTGACGAAAGACTTTCCTGGAAAATAATTTGGAATTTAGATCTTGTTCTTTTACCTTAGTTAAATTGTTGCTTTCCATTGAGAGTAGTGTGGAGAAAGCATTGGACTTTAACTGTTTCAGTATTAATATTTAATTTTGAAGAGTTTGTACTTGCTTTCTCCAGCTACTGGTTCGTAGCCTGCTTGGCCCAACTGCCACTACTGTCACACACTTCTACTTTGCACTATTGCAGATTGAGACAAAAAAGCTGGACTTCAAGGAAAAGGCTTCCAGTAAAGTAGGGTCACTAAATAATGTTCAGCACAAAGCTGGTGGTGGTGAGAAAAAAATATTTGATGACAAGGATTACCTGAGGCAGATGCAAGGTTCTCCTTGTAAAACCCCAACCAGTAAGGCTTCCTCAGAGGCAAATTTGTCAGGAACACAGGTATGACCTCCATTATGTTTCTCATTTTATGAATTTTAATTTTTCATTGTTCAACATACACTTTCAAGACAGATCCATAGTTTCTTAAAATGAGATGCTGCGTTAGTTTCTCATGTTTGATTTGACATGATGAGTCATGATTTTTATCAAAATAACAAAGAGTATTCTCATAATTGACATTTACTTCTTCTTTTGATGGTTTGCGAAGAAGGGAAATTCATTAGCCCTACATGCTGTGAAAGACCAAAACTATCAATGAAAGGTTTCACTTGCATTTACTAATCATTCTCTATAATTCTAGCAATAGTTAGTGACTATTAATGAACAAGCCAAGTCATTTCATCCTTTTATCATTTGCTTATAATTTCCAGTTACGTCATCAAGAATATATAGTTCAGTGCACTGTGAATACCAAAAGTTAATACGTAAAATACTTCGTCATAGTGATTTGGCACTAATTCTTTTGAAGTAAATGTAACATACTGGTTTTGCAGGTTACAGGTTAACTGTTAAAAGCAGGTAAATACCTTCCCTATTATTTAGTACCAGAAATTTTATCATTAGTCATGATTGTTATGTGTGATATATATGATCCAGCATAACTTTAGTCATAGATTTCAGATTTCAAGTGTACAGATATTTCCCTGAATGTTAATTATCTGATGTATTAGTGATGTTGCATATGTGTGGCTAATAGTTTTTCCAGAATATACCATCAAAAGAGTTATATGTTGAGCATGACAAACTTTAAAACATCATTGATTAGGTGGAGAGTTATGAAATATCTGAAATAATGTAAAGAAGGCAAGTCCATTACCAGGTCATATCACATATACCATATACAGCATGAAGTTAGTACTATACTGCATCAAAGAAAGGTATGTATTTACACAAATTAATTGTGATGTAGTATTCTGCCCTGTTTCACAAAGAACTTTTCCCCTAAAATTTCAGTACAATCCAATTGTGTAGCTTTTCAAATAGAAATATATGAAAATTAAGTGATCGTGAACTCTTCATGATCAGTGTAAATGTTTATGGAAATTATAACTATTAATAGTAATTATTGAAAAAATATGCTTATTCTTTTACATGAAAGTTCCTAAATTTACTGATAAGAAGCTTCTACAAATTAATTACAGTAAATTCATTCATAAATTTCTTCTGATACATGTGGATGAAAGTAATAGAAAATTTGCTTTGAAGAATTGTGCTTTTATACCATATTAATGTGTTAATGAGTAATGCATAAGCATTCCTTAATCAGCCAGAAAGGAAGTTAGTTGGTAAAAGCTGACATTTGGTGAATAATTCTCTTCTTAAAGATGTTTCTCATGAGCTACAAGTTCAAAAGTCTACCCAACCTTTTTTTAATACACTGGACAAAGTTACTATTGCAGCCCATCATTATTTTCATTCAGTGCTGAATATTATGTAACAACACAAAACTAATTTCTGTTAGGTCAGAGACACTGAAATACTATACCTAAAGAATATAAGCTCATTCTATCCAATGAAACTTACAGGGTAGACTAATCAGGCTAAGTGACTCAGTAGGAAGAACTCAGGAGGATGGAGAGGGAATCTGTAAGGAGTGTAATGATAGATTTATGTGTATTTACATTGGAGGACAAATACTGTGTTAGCATTAGCAAGGTGGGATAAGGAAGAAGTCTTTAAAGGTATAGAAATGATGTAATTAGGCTACTGAAACATCTTGACCCATATAAGGCTCATGGTCCTGAAGAATGCTCCCCATATGTGCTGAAGAAATATGCAGAAGCACTAGCTAGATTCCTCAAAATATTGTTCAGTAGGTCAGTAAAGGAAGGGGTAGGTCCAATGATGTGGAAGAGGGCTAATGTTGTGCCTGTTTTTAAGAATGGTGATTGGGAAATTGCACTGAACTATAGGCCAGTCTCATTAAAGAATGTGGTTTATAAAACACTGGAAAAGATAATTTGAAAACAAATGAATGACTATGTGCAAAGGAAAACTACTGAACTGGGAGAGAGCATGGTTTCAGGGAAAGGAGTTCACATATTACGAGTCTTCTGAACTTCTATGACAGAGTGAACTCCATCTTAGGTCAAAGAAATGGATAGGGTAGACTGTGTGTTCCTGGACTGTCAGAAAGATTTTGACACTGCACCCCGTTAGAGGTTTATCAAGAAACGAGAGCTACAAGTAAAAAATAAGGGGCAGGCTCCTTCACAAGATAGAGTATTACTTTATGGGAGAGGAAGTAGGTAAGAGATGCATTCTCAAAATGGGCTATGGTCCATTGTTATTCTTGAAACTCTTATTAAAATTTGTTTGGGGATGATCCCAGGGTCATGAGAGAAATAAGAAGTGATGAATGCATCATCCTACAGGGGGACCTAGACAAAGTCTCTAGTTGGTTTGATAAATGGATGACGAGATTCAGTCCAATTAAGTGCAAGGTAATGAGGATGAGATAGTGAAAGGCCTATGTGCCATTTTTATCTAGGGGGAAATAAACTGCTGGAATCTGTATGTGAAAGAGAACTAGGGGTTGACATCGTGCCTAATCTGTTGCCAGAGCTTCACATGAGTAATGTAAAAGAGAAACTGACTGCAGGGTCCACTGTGGAAGAGAGAAGAGAAGGGGGATCCTGATGACAACCTTCAAGTTTCTAAATCAGCTGGACAATGTGTACAGTGAACATGTTTTCATGAGATGCCATACCAGAGTGATCAGAGGCCATGACAAGAAACTGGGCAAAAATCTGGTTTGAAAAGATACAAAGTAGTACTGGTTTGTTTAGTGTTAGGGTGGTGGATGGTTGAAATAGACTTAGGCAAAGAGACAAGTCAATTAGCAGTTTACAAAGGTTCAAAAGGCTATTTGATTGTAGAGAAAGTTCATGGTATAGGGCCATACAATTGTAGAACTCTCTTTGTGCTGTAACACAAGGAGCTAAATGATGTGAATGAAATGGAATCACTTTTCTTTGGATTTAATATTGTCTTTACATGAACTACAACATTAATTTATATAAAAGTTCATCCTTTGGGTTTGGAATATTAGCTCTATCAACCAAATTTCCTTGATTGTACAGTTGCTGTACCATGCAAATGATATAAGTGGACTATAGTGACTGAATGGACCTGGGGAGTTTCCTACCCACTTCCTAAGTGACAGTAAACACATGGATGTGAAAGGGGTTGGGCAGGATCTTTAACTAATGGTTCATAGTTGCTTGTTTATGCAAAATTACTTTGTGAGTATTCACTTTTGCCAATTAAGTTTGTGAAAGGCCATAGTGGCACAGCCAGACACTATAAAATAAGCATAAGCAATGGGAAATGAAATGTAAGGCATAGGTATAAGATCATGAACATAAGGCATACTTTTTTGGAACTCTTAACAAAGCACATATTCTACTAAATCAGTCTGCAGCAGAAATTTCTAATAAATTTGTTAACTTTCAGAGTCCAAGCCCAGGACTAATGTCACCAACAACGCAGGTAAAATTGCACAAAAGAATTCCTGAAACCTCTCTCTGTCCTGCCTGCCAATCAAACACCTTACGCCTGTCTTCGCACTCTTACCTTCTTTGATAGCACTGCAGGTTTAGAATAGCATCAATGTTTCTGATTTAATTTGGTATATAGAAATTTGTTCCATTTTCTGAATTTTATCTCTTGAACATCCTATAATTTCATGGTCAATAGTTTTCGAAGCCCTACTGCTGTATGTTGCATATTCTTCTGCTTACTCCACTGGCTTGTGCATTTAGCTTCTGTTGCTTTTTTATTTTCCAGATTTTGATAACTTGCTTCTCTTCAATTTATCAGTTCTGTTCTCTCGTATGTAAGTAGTTTGCAGTATGTGATGCTTTGTTTTGTTGTTTTACATTTAAGAAAGGCTTTCTTATTAAAAGTAAACTAATGTATTATTGTTACTGAATCCACCAATTGAAGTGACGCAAGTGATTAGTAATATTTAGGTATAGGAACCCTGTTCATCATTGAATGTTTGAATTTTGGAAAACCAATTCATTATTATCTATGATATTGTATCTTGTTTTGGAGAGAGACATTTTACAGTGGGATTATGAGTTCACTAATCAATGTAAGATTAGTATCTTGTTTTGGAGAGAGACATTTTACAGTGGGATTATGAGTTCACTAATCAATGTAAGATTATATGTTTACATGAATTGGGCATGTTCTGGTTTGAAAATTTATTCCCTCTAATTTGCATCTCGGTGATTTTTTAATGATGTCGTTCTTTGTCCAGTATCTTTTCATAACTACAGCTTTTCTTCGGTGCATTTGCTTTGGCAACCCTAAATTTTTTCCACTTTCATATTTCTTGGTTTAAGCAAGTAACCCACAGTATGTATGTTATAACCAAACCAACTTTAAGAATTCCTCAGCAGGTTGCTGTATGGCTTTCAAATAGTTATGCTTGTGGAGATAATTTCCAGTTGATGTAAAGGTAAATTCAAACAGTAATACTTTCAGAAGATTCTTCATTTAGGAAAGGAATAGGCCTTCCATAACATATATTGATAACATCATTAGTTTGGGAATTTTTTTGTTTTGTTTTTCCATGAATTACATCGGGTGAAAACAATATAGGCAGCACATTCCACAGAAATTTATAAAACTACTAATGTTTGGCCTCATGCTTTTAACTAGGTTTTGTACACTTTCACATTTAAAATAGAGGTGTAAAATTGCAATTACATGATGCAACTATATCCATTTAACTTTACAGACTAGCTCACTTTCACATTTTGAAGAGTACTTATCAGGTTGTCATATGTAGTGAAAGAGAACCTTTAGTTATAGGTATTTTAAAAATATATCCATGGTACCACTGACAGTGAAGGATAATATATGAATCTTTCCTAGGAGGAAGAGGAAGTTGAGCAAGCAGGAACCAGGCAAGATGTGACCACTGCAGAGTGAGCTACCCATCAAGGAACTGTTGTGAACCATTGTGACCTAAGGCCCCTCCCCCCCTCCTTTATTTCACATGCTGTTTTGATAGAGGATTAGAATCCACAGCAGTTGGTATGGGGAATTTATTAAGGTGATAAGTGCTTCGTGGACATGCTTGAACTTCATATGCAGACTTAGTTACCTCTGCTGTTACTGCAACTTATGACGGTGGCATTTCTCTGTGGTGCATAGAGGTCCACTGTAGAAGACTGTTTTACAACAGTGAAACACCAGTTTTGTTTTCCTTCAATGCAGATTGGACACTTTCATGAAATTAGGAAAAGCTTGGTGAAAAGATATTTCTGTCCACTGCACAGTCTGTTTATATGCATTCCATGTCAGTCCAGATATACATATGTTATTTCACCTGCGGGATGCATGTGAACAAGTGCTATTGCAGCTGCTTTTGATACATGGTAAACCTTACTAATATTCTATGTACAGAGAGACTGATGAACATCTTTGTTTTCCCTTGACATTTATATGCTATTATTTTGTTTAATGTGAAGTATGATTATAATCCAGCTTCAATACTCAAGTGTTTATGGTACTGTTTCTATAGCTGTATGCACACTACCACTCTTCTGGAACCTAGCTTAGTCTAGTGAATTTGCTTTGCCTTTCATTTTCAAATACAGTAACTAGTAGCTCTTGTTTGAGGAAGCAATAACCCAAATATTTACTTATGGTGAAAAGTAGCCTTGTTGAGGAAGCAGTATAATCACTAGGTTTACATCAGCTAAAAACCAAGCTGTGAGTTAAAAACTTTTTGAATGTGTTCATAAAGTTCATTCAAGGTATGTTTAAACATCATGTACTGTCAAAAAGTAAATTGGTCTTGGTATATACTGTAAAAAAAAAAAAAAAATCTGCTCCTGTTACAATGGACAAGCTAAGCAAAGGTTCCCTTGCTTTTTTCTTCAGAATGTTTGAAAGTTTTGTTATATTTCAGTAATACTGAGTCTTACATTTTAGGGTACTTGTCAAAATAGTTTTAGGCTTCTACTATTTCTTGAATCTTCCATACACAAATCAAATGCTTGGACGTGTCTCTATGCATATCCAAGTTTCATGAGAATGCTTCATTCCTGCACAACGCTCCACTTGTGTCACTATTGCCATGGAAGGATGCCTCTAGTTACTTGTGTCTTTGGTGACAATGATCACAAGCAGCTGCTTCTGAATGAACTTAACACCAGGCCGTCAACTGGTATGGAGCAATAGGGAATATTAAAAAAATAAACTATCACTGTACTTCAGAAAGTAAAAAAAATCAGTGAACTATATATAGTCTTGTATAACTTAAGTAACTGATTGCCAAGGTTATTAAGTTTCTTGAAATATTAATGTTTCTTTTTTGAGAATGGTCTAAAAATTTTCAATTAGGATTCCTCCAGTACCAAGTTCTTTCAGTACCCTTATGGCTTCTGCTTACCTTGGTCTAAACACCTTCTGTGATGTACATCTTGAGAATATCCAACACATTTTTAAGTATGTGATGATAACATTTTAGATGTAATTCCTTAGAATAACTATATTGTAGTTATTAAACTGTAGATGGAGGAAATGGAAGCCACATGGGTATGGTACTATGGCTGTAGACACCAAGGTTACATTTTAAAGCTTTATGTGAGGATCAATTCTACAGTAGTACCATTTTAATGTTGCTGTATCTCTCGGACACAGAAAAGCTGTACTCATGGCTTATATGTATGAATATTAAACCAAGCAGCATTTCATTTGACCTCGTGTAATGCTTTCGAGTTATAGCCTGTGGAGCTGTTGTCATTTTACTGTGTTTTGCATCAGACTTAAAAGTATTCTGTGTCATTATAAAGAAATAAATAAAAAAGCACATGTGTTATGTTAACCTTTAATGTTTTATTGTATGTTATTTTACCATGCCACTGAATGTACATAAATACTTTCAGATGAAAATGTATAGGAACCTGAACAATAACTTCTTATAATATCCTCTCAAAATGTACCCAAGTTGAACAGGCAACTAGTAACTGAAATGATGTAAATACTTACCTATGTATCTTATCTTGAAATATGTATTTACATAATTATGTATCTTAGAAGCAGAAGAAGGAGAAAGGAATCTGAAGAGACAAAAGGATAGAGGACAAGAGGCTCTTGGGTATTGGGCCAGGACATTCAAGAGGGTGGGAGGCTTATGTTGGGTGGAAAGAATTGGAGCAAGTGGTGTACTGTATTGAGGTGGAGTCAATGGGCTGGACCAGGGCACATGAAGCTGTTAAGGCAAACCATGGATTAGTCTGTGATTTCAGTATATTATACATAACAGCCAGAGACTGGATGTGTGCAAATGAGATTATTTCTTTCATACATTCCTGACTTTATCTTGTTAAAGCAGAAAAATCAATTAGGAAAAAAATATAATAATAATAGTGTTTTTTTAATGCCTACTTGCTTTTCCTGCCATAGCAAGGAATCATTAGCATATGAACAATGGCCTCTCTTGCTTACACCCACTCTCTAGCTGTCATGCATGACGTACTGAAACCTAAACCTACAACATACAGGCAAGCCCCACATATCAGTTCAGGGTTTACCTTGACTATATATTCCCTGGTTCAGCTTAATGATGACACGTCCCCAGTAGGTCAGTCCAATTAATTTTATTCCATGCATACCTCTCGCCCACCTTAATGTTCAGTACCCAATATCCAAACCCCTTCACACCATCCTAACATCTTGATTGTCACCCATTTCTCATAGTTTGCTTTCATTCTAACCCACAACAATCTTAAACTAAACTTTGAGACAGTCCCACAATTCAGAAGTGCCACCCTCTCCTTCACTCTTTGCCCTCACACTAACCCCAGACTTTAAATCCCCAGATGTTTCCAACCCATTAGATCCCTTTCCGCTCAAGTTAGTTTCAAAGTCAGATCATCCATTTTCCACACGTCAAACATAGCACATCGACTTTCTTTTCATCATGGTTACAGTCATACACCCTAGCCTGTGCCCTTAAGAACTCCTCACTTGGTTCTTTATTTCTGTTCTTGTTTTGGAAAGTGATGATGCTAGAAGAGAAGGTTTCCAGCTCCTTTAACTATATATGTGTAAAGCTCCCATGGTTCCATTTACTGCCATGTCCACTCCCACATATTTAAAATGTTTCACTCAGTTGCCACTCTCCCATACAATTCAAGTGTATGTTGGCTCAAGGTGAGGTGCTGAGGACTGGCAGAATGCCAGTAGAGTGCCATTATATAAATGCAGGGGGGGATAAAATGGAATACTTAGATTACAAAGGTAAAAGTCTTGAGCATATTTGATAAGGCTGTATGAGAGAGAGATGATTGAGAGGTTGGTAGTTTGAACATAGCATCAGACTGGGGAGGAGTAATGTGGCTTTGGGAGTGGTAAGAGCATATGAGGACCAGGTGTTTACTTTGAAAAGTTTGTGCGAGAAATACTTAGGCAAAGAGGGATTTGCATTACATTTATGGACCTGGAAAGTATATGATGGGGTTGACATTGAGGTCATGTGGAAGGTGCAGTGAATACATGATGTGGGAGGAAAGCTACTACAGGCATTGAAGAGTTTTTGTCAGAAGAATAAAGTAAGTGTGCAAGTAGGAAAGGAGAAGGATGAGTGGTTGTTAAGTGAAGATGGGGGCATCAAGGGTGTGTGAAGTCACCATGGCTGTTTTATCAGTTTATGGATGGTGTTGAAGAAGGTAAATGCAATGCAAGGATCTTGAAGTGAAAGGGGCATGTCTTCGGTGTGGGTGCTGGGAGACAAGTCAGTTTCTATTGCAGATAACACAGCTCTGGTGGTAAA
>JAUTYZ010276380.1:0-10096 GCA_032273725.1 Panulirus interruptus
CTGAAACAATCTATGATCTTTTGTCCTTCAGTAGTACGCCATCCCCTCACGGGGCGGCCAGACAGACGACGGGACCTGCCCCTTCCTGCAGACTGGCCAGACCTCAGTCGAGCCCTTGGCGCTCCTCAACCCTCTCCTCCCCGCCTATGGTAAAAGGGATTTATGCTTTTGAATATTTTCCACATTTTTCCCTTCGGATCAGCGGCCCTGGCGGCGATCAGCCTCACTCCATATAGATTTATTGCACCATAAGGACGGCCATCGTGCCCTCTCCATATACTTTTATGGCACCATTACCATAGACGGATCGTGAATTCATAATGAGCATAACTAAAGTATGTGACGTGAGTCAAGAAGCAGACGATAATAACCCTAAATTTCAGGACTATACGGAAGAAGACAATTTCATTTTGTATGGAAAATCATTTCGGGAATAATCACATATCTTCTAACTTGTTGCTCAGATGTTTATCTATTTACCTATCTCTCTCTATCTTGCATACATAGACTAGATACCTGACAAATTATCATTATATCGGAGCGATCTACATACGTAATTACCTATTTGTACTGCACGGGCAGGGAGGTCTACAATCGTGAGGCCCTATCTCTTGTACCTTTGTGTGATTACCATATGTAATTATTATTTATGTGTTACGGGGAAAGAGTTTTACTAGTGTTGTCCCGTCACTTAGCTTTGTATATAGGTACTTGGTCTTTACTCGTGGGTGTATACACACACACGAGACAGGTAGCCATTTATCGACCAGTCCTGAGGGGAGGACGAACACCTAGGTAGAGAGTGAGCCGACTGCAGCACCCACGATCTGAACCAACGCGGGCCCAATCCCAGGTGGGACCGAGCTGACTCATGCTCATTAACGCTAACCACTACACCACGGAACCCCGTGTGTGTAAGTGTATAAATAAATGAATAACGGTTTATTGGATTTGGGCAATATGTGTGTGTGTGTGTGTGTGTGTGTGTGTGTGTGTGTGTGTGTGTGTGTGTGTCTGTGTGTGTGTGTGTGTGTGATTATTGTTTGTGATTACTATTTGTGTTACGGGGAGAGAATTTTGCACTCGTCTTGCAGTTGTAGACTATCGTAGACTAGAGTAGCTGCTGTGTGTGCGTGTTTGTGTATGTGTGTGTTTGTTTGTTTATTTTTCTGTGTATGTGTGTGTTTGAATACCTATTTTTGCTGCATGGAGAGGGAGTTTTACATTCGTGGGGCCCCATCTCCTAAACATTCTTTACTATCATACAACTTCTCACATTAAATCTGCTGTCTGCATTAACCATTCATCTGCCACTCTGATAACGCAAAACTATTTCTTTACATCTTTTTTAACAAGTTTCGCGCTTAAGTTCGTCTTATTCCGTTGGTTGCTCTAACTCTACATCTGTCTTTGTCATCGATGTATATTAAAAACTCATATGTTCTGATCAAGTCACCCCCGCACTCTTCTGTCTTCCAAGGCGGGGAAATTTAGATCCCCATAGCCTCTCCCTGTAACTCAGCATTCTTAATTGTGGTACCTTCTCTGTTGCTCTCCTCTGAACCTTCTCTATTAGCTCTTTGTGCTTCTTTAGCTACAGTGACAAAACTTGAGAAGCATGATCTAGTTTTAGCCTTTGTAGGACATGAACAATTTACTAAATACTTCCTTATCCATATACGTGAAAGCTTGTTATAATATTTGCCAGCAAACTGTTCTTAATAAATGTGGGACTCTGGTGTCAGGTTAGGTACGATATCGACTTCCAAGACCTTCTCACAAATAGAGTCCTATTTCTTTTTTTTGTGCTACATAATAATCATATTGAGGCCTTCTTACACTTCGTCCCATCATCATTACTTTACATTTGTTCGGGTTGATTATCATAGTACATGTATCAGACCAACTTTGGTGTCTGCTTCGGTCCCCTTGTAAGCTGATGCAATCCTCCTCGTTTTTCACTTCCCTTATGACCTTTACATCCCTTTGCATCATCTACAGACATATTCGGGGAGGAGTCCATGCCTTCAGGCAAGTCCTTTACATAGGTCAAGAAGAGTGATAGTCCCAGAACCGAACCCTGGGGCACTCCGCTAGTCACCTCAGCCCATTTGGAAATGGTTCCTCTAACATGCGTCTTTTATGCTCTCCTACTGATATAATCTTTTATCTATCAATGGACTTTCCCATTTATTCCTGCCTCGTGATTTTGTTCTGGACTGAGCTCTCTCTCTCTTGGAAAACTCCAAGAGGTTAGTTATGTTTCTGATTTTTTTCTGCTATCACAAAGCGGCTCGAAAGTACTCAGTGGACTTCTGTTGTTTTAATTTCTTTTGTATTCATCATTTCCACCCTTCCTATTTTCCTGTTAAAAGTCTACTCCTTCTTCCACCTCTTCAGCGTCTGCCTTCTTCCTCACGTCCTTTAAAACGTCTCTTTCCTTCCTTTTACTGTTCAGCGTTTTCGTCTTTTACCATCTCCCTCCACTTACCCCTAACGGCCTGGAGGTAGCTTCTCTCCTTCTCCCTTTCCCGATCATCACCCAGCTCACCGATTTCATCTACCTCATCCAGTCCAGTGCACCATCATAACCCTCCCTTCCTCCCTCCTCGTCTCCTCTAGCGTCCCCTTCCCCCGAATCCTTCTCCAGCGTATCCTCTCACCTTCCCTCCACTATCAGATCCGCTCCTCCCTTTCATCTCCTTTAGCGGATTCCTTTTTCCATATTTCCTATGCGTATTCATCATTTCTTTTTCTTTTGCGTTCTCCCCGTCTCTTGACTCCTCTAGTGCTTCCCTCTCACTCTTATCTCCAACGCCTTGTCTTTTCCTCCGTTCCCTCCAGAATCTCCCCCCCCTCCAGCGTATTCCTCCGTCCCTCCTTCTCCATTGCGCCAGCTTCCCTCCCTTATCTCCTACATGTACTGTCTCTCTCTGTTGTTCTCTCTACTGGTTCATGTCCTCTAGCGTCGCTCACATCCTCTCGTACAATCCAATGCCCATTGTCCTCTGACTCCCTTCCAACTGCCAATGGACAGCTTATTCTCTCCGTCCGTTACTTCCAACATTTCCCGCACCCACCCACCAGCCGGTTCCTTCCCATGGTCTTCCAACACTCCTATTCATTCAGGGTTTTCAAACAGTAACGTCTAGACAATATTTCCGTTTTTTTTGGCTCCCTCCAGATATTTCCCATCTTTCTCTCCATTGCCTCTGTGCTCGTGTGATCCTTCCACTGTCTTACTGATCCCTTGTCCCTTCTAGCATTTTCCTCCTCGTACCTCCAGCATAGTTAAGTCGTCCTATCCAGCCAAGTCCACCATCTATCTCTTCACTTCTGGCTCTCACCTCCTCCCCTGTTCTCACTAGCTTCTTCCTACTCTGGTCTCCTGGAACGATTCCCTCTTCCCTTGGTGTCCTGGAACCTTCTCTTACTCTGCTGGCCCATTGCAGTGCTTCCCTTCTCTGCTGGTCTCCTTTAGAGTTCCCATCCTCAACGGATCTCCAGGCGTGTTTCCCACCTCTCGTGGTCCCCTGCTGTATTTTCTCCTCTACTAGTCATCTTTACCGCTTTTTTTGGTGTTTCGTCCCTTGCAATGTTTCCACTTTTGTCTTATGTTCTACTGTTGCACGTACATTCTTCCTCTGTTGGTCTCTTGCTGAGTTTCTCTTTACTGGTCTCTTGACATGTTTCCCTCCTTCCCTAGTGTCTCAGAAGGCGTTCTTCACCTACTGATCCCCTTAGTGTTTCCATCCTCTGCAGGTTCTTTGAAGATGTCCCTCCTCTAATGCTCCCCTGCAGCGTTCACTTCTTACAGTGGTTCCCTGCAGCTTCCCTCCTACTATGATTTCCTCCGGATTTCCTTTCTTAAAAGGATTTCTGCAGTTTTTCCTTTCTCCCCTTGTTCCATATAGTGTTTCCCATCTGTATTGGCTTTCTTCAGTGTTTCCCTACACCAATCACTTGGAATGTTTTCCTCCTCTGCTGGTCTCTTGCAGTGTTCGCCTCCTTTGTTGGTCTCCTGTTGTGTTTTCCTCCTGTGCTGGTTCCCAACAGTGTATCCCTTTCCCTCAGGTCTACTCTAGCAGATCCCGCCTCCTCCTCTGGTTTCCCGTAATATTCTCCGGGGTCTGTGTTCCTCTGTAGTGGTTAACTTCTCCAGTTCCCTTTAGCACTTCCCTGAATATCTGTCCTACACTTTGGTCTTCCTCTGCCGATATCCTGTAGCCTTTTCGTCCTGACTCCTGGTGTCCATTAGTGTTTACTTCCTTCCCTGATCCATAAAGGGGTATTCCTTTAATGGTCCCGTCCAGTTTTCCTCCACTGCTGATACTATGCTAATTTTTCTCCTCTCTAAAAATTTCCTGTATTATTTTCTATTTCTCTGATCCTGGAACCTAATTCCCTCCTCAGTGGTCTCTACCCTCACACAGTTATTCTTTCCTATTCAAATCCTCTTTTGTGTATCTTCTCTGGGTTCCTGTAGTGTTTTCCTCCTCAGTTCCCTTAGAATGTTTCGTCCTGGTAACATTTACAACTCTTTCCCTTCCCTGGTATCCTACAGAGTTTACCTTCTTTACAGCTCTCTTTCATTGTTTCTCTCATTATCCTCTTCAGTCTCTGTCTCTTCTCCTGGTACTCCTCAGTGTATCCCAACGAAACTAGTCTAGTGGTGAGTTTTCCTCTTCTATTGGTACCTAGTAGCTTCTCTCCTCTGCTGGTTTCCTACAGTTTCCAACCCTTACCTGGCCCCTACATTTTTCCTACTTCTGCTGGTCCCCTGCAGCGTGCCTCTCCTCCCTTGCAGTCTCTCTCCCTTTCCTTGCAGTGTTTCCCTCCTAAACTGTTCTTTTGTATTGTTACGCTTTCCTATAGTACCCCCGCAAAGTTTCCCTCTTCTACTATTCTCCAGCAGTTATTCCCTGCTCTGCTACTCTCATGCACTGTTCCTTCTTCTAGTGGTTCGCTGCACTGTTTTCTTCCTAATGGTCTCCTGCAGTTATTCCCTCCTCCTTCGGTTGTTTGCTGTTTCCTCCTCTCCCTTAGTCCCCGGCAAGATGTGCCTCCTCTGAAGGTTCATTTCAATGTTTCTCTCTGCTGGATCCCTGCAGTGATTCCCTTGCATTGTTTGTCGTCTTTTTTTCTGTCTCTCTCTCTCAATTCCCCTGGTCCCCTATAGCGTTTCCTTCCCCTACAAATAACCTTGGAGTGATTCACTTCTCTGGTCCCTTGAGGTTCTCCCTTCCTCTGGAATCCCTGCAATGTTTCTTTTCTCTACTGACCCTCTGCAGTGCTTCCCACCTCCTCTTCTCCCCGGCGATGTTTCTCTCCATTATTGGTCCATTACAATTTCCGTAATATATTAATCTATTCAGTGTTTCTCTGCAATAATCGTTCACTAGAGTTTCTACCTCCTTGTTTTTGTCCTCTGCAGTCTTTCCCTCGTTCCCTTTAGTTTCCCTCCTTTCCTGGTTCCCTCAGTGTATCCCTCTTCTAGCTGTACCCTACAGTGTTTCCCTTCCTCTCCTTGTAACCTGCAGTGTTTCTTTTTCTATTTTTCCCTTGTAGCGTTTCCCTCCTCTAATGGTTCCCTGCAGTGTTTCCTTCCTCCACTTTTTTTCTGCAATGTTTCCCCCCTCTGCTGGTCCTCTGCAGCAATAACCTTCTCCACTGGTCCCCTGCAGTGTTTCTTTCCTCTGCTGGTTTCCTGCAGTGTTTCGCTCCTATAAATCTCCTCTGTTGTGCTCCCTCTTCTATTCATATCTTGATGTGTTTTACTTTTGTATTGGTCCCCTTCAGTGTTTACCTTCTATTTCTGATCCCCTGCAGAGTCTCCCTCCTCTATAGATGTCTTTACATTGCTTCTCTGCTCTAGTGGTCCCTTGCAGTGGTTCCTTCCCATGTAAATCTCCTGTAGTGCTTCCTAGTTTTATGCACAACCATCATGGATTCTGAGATCATATCATGGAAAAATTGGTGTTAATGTAAACACTAGTCTACTATCAAATGTGCGACACCAACATGTTGAAAGCATTACCCCACTATGTTAAAATCATAACTCTGACACAGACATCTTATGTTTCTCCCTTTCTCACTGGCAAAGTAATCGCACAGGAAATAGATTTAAACTTAAGCACGAAGCGAAAACAGAAATTATCCCTTAGGGTTTTGTCCCCTATTCCCGTCACAGTTTACCAAAACTCTAAAAAGAAATATGAGACAACCGATGATTTAGGTGCACCTTGTCGGTCCTCCATGTCTTAGTGAGAAATCAATGAATTATGGCGCTCTTGATAAATCTGTAAGAAGGAAAGAGTCCATCATTACAAGTTAATATTCCATGATATATATGTGCGATGATGTACTGAGGTTTTTCAGAGTTACGTGTTCTTCATCTTGGAATAAAACTTTAAACGTTTTGATCTGTAACTGCTCTTTTGTTATCATGGACTAGTCTAAGCAAACTCTTTCATTTCTTCCTGAAAATCATCGCTTGATAACAATACAAACGCCATGACATTTTTTCAATATATTACACTAATCTAGTCATACTTGTGACGTGTCTACTCGCATGAGTTTCGGCCAAAACTCCAGAAACTCCGAGGAATATCTGGTGTCAGTAAATGTCGGTAAGCTGTACGTAGTTACCCATGGGTGTCTCTTTCTACAATCGCAGACAACTGTCGTGGGACACACCTGATCAAAGTTGTACCCAGTCCTTTGTTTCGACAAGCAGAGACAGAATCCTCAGTACAGTATGCTTCATGTGCATACGTAAACGTGATAGATTACGACGCTAAAGAAAATCATAGGTCAATTCCTTCGTAATGAAGACAGGACTATATTTCTTTGGGTCAACATTGCTAATATCCCTAATTTTAAACCACTTCCTTTTAAGTAAAATTTCACGAAGTATGGAGTTACTAATCTGTGCTAACATTGAAAGCAACAGAACTCCTTTAACTTACTCCCATACGACTATTAACTTACTTTCCAGGATAAAACAGCAATGCGTGAACGGCAGTGGGGAAGAGAAAATATTGGCCATTTATAATCTAATCGTTGTCATCATTTATTGATATCGTAAACGTCATTGTGAAGTTTCCGCTGGAAGTGAGAAAGATTAAATCTTCTGTTCAATGTTTCTTTGTTCCTCCTTTCTTAACCTGGTAAGCTCATACCTTGCTCGCTTACACCTAACAGATGCTGACTGACTGGAGTGTCGCCTATACCTTCCAGCCTCACGGTGCGAGCGTGAAAGTTATGGAGATATACAAATATTAAGAACTTTGAAGGACATCAGTTATCATATCGAGCATTGAGATATTTTTTTCTTTTGATTTTGGCATCTTGCGAAGTTCTTTTTTATTCTTTATTTTCCTCATCTTTTCCAGAATAAACACTGCAACACTAGCGAATCGTCTAGTCTTGATATTCTCGAGATTTTCGGGTTACAGAATATATACTGACACAATGAGAAAACGTAGTTCCCTAACAGCGTACACGGAATATATTGTTGGTGTTATTGCATCGTCTTTTTTCATTTTGGCCAGATGTGTCCCATCTGGTGAGTCTGTTGTGTCTCTGGCTCGTCTCTTTATTCGATGCCGTTCTGCCAACCCGCCTTCAACACGAGACCCGCTGCCAGGTGTACTGATGCGTCTCTTGAATGGTATTTGACCTCTCACTCCTAATGCACTGTTTGGCAAAACCAATTTCAACTTAATTCCCAGTTGATACAATAACATTACTCTCACCTGGGTAAAGAGTAACTAAAAAAAGGAGAAAAAAAGATTGGATATGATATCCGAATATGTGTGAGTCTTATTTGCAGGTCAAGAAATACGGGAGAGCTTGACTCATGCGCCAAAAACAATGGTGTGTTAGCCACAAGCTAGGATCACAGATCACTTCTTACACAGATGATGGATTGTGTGAAATTTCAATGATGTATGACTGTGTTACGTATGGGCTTTTGTAAATGCTTTCAGGAGTATCTAGCGACCTTAAGGGTCTGAAGTCCGAAGTTTTGGCGTTTGTTGATTCACAGAAGGAAAGGATCACACAATCTGACGCGCTAACAATGCACCACATATTGCTATAAAAACTAGATACTATTCACGTATATATTGTACATTTGAATAGAGCTTTATTATCATACTGCTGAGACTTACTGAGAAAAAGCGTAAGGCGTGATAGTGTTTCATGATGGTGAAACTTTATTAGCAAGGGAAAATTACGTCATCTAAATCAGAAAATATGTGTTCTTGATTTCCATTAGATCAGTGAGGGTTTAGATGGTTCCACCTTAACCCAATATCACGTAATCTTACCAAACATAGGCTTGCTACCATCAGTCATAGATTTTGTTTATTCCTGTCCTTATCTTTAAGCTTTGCACATTTTTTGGGTGTCTCCTTAAGTATGTTATAGAAAAGGAACTTTATATTTTTTCTTAGTGGAAAATCATTCTCCATACGACGGGAAATGTCAAGGATTTTTCTCCCGTCTTCTCCTGACTACTTTGTGGATTCCAGTGAAGACCGTAACTCTCAGATCACCACTGGGCTGTATTTCATTCAGTTTGATTTGAATCTTAATGGAGGGACCATTAGCGTTTTGAGAAGGGAGCACATCGGAAATCTGTACAATAATGACATCGGAGATGTACTTCATTGAAAAGGCCGAGTGACAATACAAAATTTACCTTAAACATTTCAGCCAGGTTAGGGTTCAACCTTAGCCAGGCTAAGGCATAACCCGAGTCAGACTAGAGTTCAACTTGAGCCAGGCTAGGATTCAACCCGAGCCAGGCTAAGGTTGAACCCCAGCCAAGTTAAGGTACAACCCGAATCAGGCTAAGGTACAACCCGAGTCAGGTTAGGGTGCAAACCATGCCACTCTTGGGTTCACCCCGAGCCACGCTAAGGTTCACCCCAAGTCGGGCTGGATACAACCTGAGATCAGAGCCAGGTTAATTATCAGGCTGAGCCAGGCTAGGGTTCTACCCAAGCCAGGCCAGGGTTCAACCCGAGCCAGGCTGGGGTTCAACCCGAGCCAGGGTAAGTTACAACTCGTCACCAAGCTAAGGTTTATCCCAAGCCAGGCTAGGGTACAACCCAAACCAGGATAGGGTTCAGCCCGAGCAAGGCTAAACGGGCTGGGGTTCATCCTTAACCAGGTCAAGGTTTAACCCGAACATGGCGAAGGAAACCTTAGACTTTCCAGTTCTTTCATGCTAAATAATAATTACAGATATTAATCCAGAATTCTTCGGTAATCCAGAATTCTTCTAACTTAATTCTGAAAATCATTTTAATGTCTCTGGAGGATTATGTATTTTCAGGAAGTGAAATCTTTCTTTCCTCTGACGAAAATTCCATGCAAATTAGGCCAACTAGCTCCACTCAGCTGATTAATCATCTTGTGTAATCTTCTGTTTTCCTTGGCAATGACTTCTGCGGAATTCACATAAGAAATGAATACTCCTTTACGTTTAGACCACGATGATCTTCAGCCTAGCAATTTGCAACAAACAGCTTAGCTTGTTATGGAGTACTATAGGTTGGTGTAATCTACCCCTACAGTGGATAAAAGTGTCTTCAAGTTCAAGGAACGGTCCAAGACATTCTATTAGAGAAGGGGTTTCAGATGAATATGTTTCCCGCTTTCTGGACCTCATACTCCCCTCTGGAATGTTCTTGCTGGACAGTTTGCAGCCAGTAGTCTGGGCGCATTGAAACAATATTTTCCTTGATCGTCTATCAAAAAATATTAAAACGTAGGTTGTGATGTTCAGAACCTTATTGAGAAATGGTATATTAGAGAACTAAAAAACATTCGAAAGCATTTGAAGGAGATTCAACTTCAGCACTAGCTGCTTTGTTGTTTACAGAATGATTCCTCTGAATGGGCAACTCCTGTGGTTGACAAACCCGGGAGCGTCTTGTGAACCAGTCGTCACAGTTACTGAAGGTTTTCCAACTCGCATTCCGAGCCAATAGATTATTTGGGTTGAACGTTGTTGGTATATGAAGAAAGTGAGACAGTAAAGTAATCTCAAGAGTATCTATACGTGTGTGTGTATATATATATA
>JAUTYZ010276491.1:0-10095 GCA_032273725.1 Panulirus interruptus
CAGCAAAAGAACCTGATATATGCCTGTAGCTATCCTGACTGACAAGCTGGCACAAAGAACGAAATATAAAAATTATAGAAGCATGAACAGCTGTACAACAACATACAACAGTTACACAATCAGTTACAACAAACAGCAGCAGGAAAATGATTTGTAATGATTGGAGTAGCAACAACAGTCGAAATAACTGAAGATCATCAATGTCAGTGAGGGTATGTAGCACCAAAGGCAATAAGATCAGCATTGATAACAACTATGAATCAACAGTGGCTTAAAAAGGTAACATTAACAAAAATAAAATCAAACAGTGAGGAAAATGTTTTGCTATTACTGAAAGGGACCAATTTTAATATCTAGGGCAGGCGAACTGTTTACGATATGTATTGATATTAAATTATTGTTAGCCACATTTCTACAGAAAGGATTGTTTATCAGGTTGGGTAAATCAACTGTTTATAGTGTTGATTGGAATTCATTTTTTTTTAGGTACACTGCTTTTGGACAAGGCTTGTAGTTAATCATACTGTAATATAGATCTGTTAAAAGTAAGGTACTGAGACATTTCATAGTTTATAAATTTTCTCAGAACTCACCTCCTCACTATGTGGCAAAGTTAGATTATCACATGTAACATATATTAGTATTGATTCAATACCAGTGCTAAATTAATCTTCCAAATGTTGTTGCTGGAATTAACTACTAAGTGAATTTTTATCGAGAATGGTCAGTATCAGACATAAATGAAGACTTACAGTGTAAGAAATCATGCAGCTTAATAAATGCATGCAGAAAAACTACGGAATTTTTACCTATTAGTGTAATGAAAAAAGTGAGTTGAACATAACATAAACTATAAACTACAGGATCTGCCATTACTAACCTACCCTTTTGAGGTAGTGGTTAAAAATCTTTCAGTGTGGATGAGGAAACTGAAATTTCTTAATCTCATCTGGGAAAGTCCTACATCAAACCTGAAGCTGCTACATTCTCCAACATGTATGGGTTTGAAGCAGTTCATCTCATTACAGTTGACTTTGGGTCAAGATAAGCACACCACAGACCAAACTTGTCATGTACATCCTGGACACCATACCAGCCAAGATTATTTACTCCACCTGTTGTGTTTGATCACTGAGTATAGGAGGCTGTCACAGGCTGCAGCCTTGACCAAGACTGCATCAGTATGCAATAAAAATTATTTTAGAGAATTCCAACATGGAAATGAATATACTTATGCATGAAAATGAGGTTTGTATGTGCTCTTGGTGCCAGAAAAGCTTTAGCCAACATTATGATCTTATGATGCACATGAAAGTTCATATGGCAGAAAAGTCATTTGAATGTTCACAGTACCAAAAGACCTCCTTAAAGAGTGCTTTAATAAAGCATGTGGCTACTCATACAGATGAGAAGCCATATAAATGCTCTGAGTGCCGTAGGACCTTCTCACAAAAAAGGTATTTAGTGAGGCACATGACTTCACTTAGGACATAAACCATATCAATGTTTATAGTGCCAAAATACCTTCTTCTGAAAGTGTCATTTAGTAGAGCATATGATAATTCATACTGGAGAGAAGCCATATGATTGTTCACAATGCCAAAAGGCTTTTTCTACAAAAGAGAAATTAATGAAGCACATGACTGTATACAAGTAAGAAGCCATATGAATGTTCAAAGTGCCAAAAGACCTTCTCCCTTAGGGGATATTTAGTGTGGCACAAACTTGCTCATGGAGGCCAAAAGCCATTTGAATGTTCATGTTGCCTGAAGACCTTTGCCCAGAAGAAGCATTTAGTGCAGCACATGACTTTTCATACAAGGAAGAAGCCATATGAATATTCACAGTGCTAAAAGACTTTTTCTCAGAAAGGGAATTTAGTGAACCAAATAAATCTTAATACAGGACAGAAGCCATTGGCAAAGGATCTTCACCTGCCAGAGCACTTTAGTGCGGCATATGACTGTTTACACTGGAAAGAAGCCATTTGAATAATCTGAGCGCCAAAAGGGCTTTCTTTACAAAAAGAATTTAGTGCAGCACATGATGCTTCATACAGGAGGGAGGCCATATGAATGTTCACAGTGCCAAAAGACCTTTCTTTATAAGAGAACTTTAGTGTAGTACATGATTATCCATACAAGGAAAAATGCAAATGAGTGTTTACAGTGTCAAAAGCCCTTCTCTACCAAAGGTAGTTTAGAAAAGCATATGATTGTTCACACAGGAGAGAAGCCATATGAATGTTCTGAATGCCAAAAGGCTTTCTTCCTGAAGGGACATTTAGTGCAACACATGAAAATTCACACAAGAGGGAAGCCGCATAAATGTTCACAGTGCCATAAGAACTTCTTTCAGTGGAGTCATTGGTGGAACACAAGACTATTAATACAGGAGAGAAGCCATACGAATGTTTATAGTGCCAGAAAACCTTTTCTCGGAGGAGTACTTTAGTGAGCCACATGATCATTCATACAAGAAACAAGCCATATGAATATTCAGAGTGCCAAAAGGCCTTCTTTTGGAAGAGCAATTTAGTACAGCATATGACTATTCATACAGGAGAAAGGCCATATGAATGTTCACAGTGCCAAAAGACCTTTTTGCACAGGAAGACTTCGGTGAAACACATGATAATTCATACAGGAAAGAAGCTATATAAATGTTCACATTGCCAAAAGGCCTTTTCTACAAAACTAAGTTTAGTGCAGCACACAATTATTCATACAGGAGAAAAGCCATATGAATATTTACTGTGCCAAAAGACCTTTTCTTGGAGGAGTACTTTAATGAACCACATGACTGTTCATATAAGAAAGAAGCCTTTTGAATGCTCTCAGTACAGAGAAGCCTTCATTTTAAAGGGTAATTTAGACCATCACATGAATTTCATAAAGATGAAAAACCATTTGAATGATCAGATTACCAAAAGACCTTTCCTTAGAAGAGGACTTTAATGAATCACATGACCGTTCACATGGAAAAAAAGCCATATGAATGTTCATGTTGTGAAAGAACCCTCACATGCAAGAGTACTTTAGTGTAGCACATGACAATTCATACAAGAGAGATGCCATATGAATGTTTACACTATCAAAAGATATTCTCCCAGAGGAGGGCATTAGTGAATCATATGATCCTTCATGCAGGAGAGAAGTCATATAAATGTTATCAATGTCAAAGGACCTTCTTCCAGAGGAAATTTATGAGACAACTCATGGGAGTTCTTTTAAGAAAGAAGGCTTCTGTTTGTGACCACTGTGGTCAATTCTTTCCCAGTAAGCCTGGTCAGGCAGGCCACATTTCGTACCAGGTTAGACATCAGTATAACAAGATGTCCTCTCAGCAGACATCTAAGGACCACTTGATTTCATGCTTGAAAGAGGAAAAGTCTTGTTGTCCTGAGGGACTGAAAAATAAAGTTGATAATGATGCAGAATCCATCACCTACAAGATAGATCGTTGTCCAGAAATTGACAGAATTGATCCTCATTTTCTGCATAAGGAGTGATGGGTGACACTGATACTGTCAAAGAAGAACTGTGAACTATATCATGTTATCCTCCATGCTTAAGATAAAAGAAATATTCCTTCCACTCATGAATTCAGATATAATAACTGAATCAAGCCCCACAATCATCCTGTGACTCAAAACATTGAAGCAGCAACTCGTCCAGCATACAGTAAAGTTGACTATGGATCTTCTGACAAAGTACTATCTGTGGTGTGTTAAGGAAGAAGTCTGTCCATTTTACTATTTTCCTGTGAAATGGAGTATTTCAGTTTTTATGTAAAATCATTCTGGATGTGCATTTATATGGTGACTCATTTTCTATGAAGGTAAAAAATCAGGAATTACAATATCTTGGAATCACTGTGATAATAAGCTTTTAACCCATTGATTCATTTTAGTATTATTTATATTTATATAGTGAGTATTAATGTAAAGTCATTGTTTGAAGAAAAAGGATTATTTTGTTTTGGTTATTTAACCCTTCAACATTCACAAGCAAAGATCTTTACCATGTGATCAACATCTTCAAATGAAGACTACATCAAGAATTCCCGCCACAATTTCAGGGCTATATTCTGTATTGTGTTTGGGAAAGGCGTGTGTATGGGTGCTACATACTTTCTCAGAACAATCACTCATAGCTACCATGCAGACACAACACGGTAGGGGTGAGGGAGTGCGTATTTCATGCTGATGATGTCATGTTTGTCAATTTTATGCTGACATATACAACGTTTGTGTGAATGTTACTGATCAAGGTATCAATAAAGTACATTTATAGATAAGTTTGTTAATGAAGGAATAAAAGCAAATTGACAATAATTTGATCAATATGTTAACTATAAAAGGTAAATATTTATTAAAAAATAAATGAAAGCAACACTGACCTCTCTTATCTCCAATAGCAGTGAAGAAGTAGCCCCTCTGTGGTTATTACAAGGCCAAGTTTACTTTTGTGCTGTTTGTCTCTGAATTATTCTGTAAGGTAAAAACAACATATGTAAAAGTACAGAAACCTCAAATACTTAGGGTAAGAAAAAAAAACTGTCCCGATGTTAAAAAGTTCAACATGGCAACTGGACAAATACATTACTGTTGAAAAGAAAAAGAAATAGAATTAGCTGTTAATGCTAACAAAGGTTGAAAGTTATCTGGACAAAAAAGCTCTTTGCTTTGCCTCACACTGTCTACATCGTATTTGATCATTAATATTTGCTTTTAAATGATGCTTAAATTATAGTTTTTTATTTTGATATGCCATCAATTTAACATTATATATCTGGTGTTGGTTTTCATGTTTATCAATAGATGTTCAAAACTGTTAGGGCTAGAATTCACTTTCTCTCCTATAGTTGTCTCAAAATAGTAATAAAGTCTCAAAATGATAATAAAAAGCAAAGTGTTTCACAATAACTAAGACGGCTCTTTATTATGAGACATACCTGTGCCTTTGCATGTACGGTCAACATTCACTACCAGCACTCAAATAACACATGATAATACTCACACATATCTAAGCTTCAACCTAAAAAAAAAAAGCTATACCAATTGTGCTGTTGGGGCAATTACCATGCCCATGTATATTTGTTGTCTTATTATGATGTACAGATAAAACAGTGATGACAAAAAATAAATAAATATATAAATACCAATGTACTAATGTACTTGTTAATAAATGGAATTCACCATCTACATCCAAATAACATATGCCAAAGTTTCATTTTACATTTTGGGCAATGAAACTGAAGCTTTCTAAATTGCGGATACTAAACACTATTTCCAGAAGAATGGGAAAAGCTAAAAGTAGGTTTATTATTGGTTACGTTTATCTGAAATTTTTTCCCTTAACCAGAACTTCATTTCTGTAAAGCAAGATTGTTTTGCAGATATAATGCTATTATATCTAATATGCACTGTTAAATCTTGATTAGAGTGTTAAAATCAGTAATTAATCTTAATTTCACATTGGAAAATTAGGGTTTGACACTGGGAATGGGGCCAAATTTCAGCCACAAAAAGTGGCAAAAGTGGACACTATACCTGTGTATGCACATACATCAACATACACCACCCAAATCCATACGAGACAATCATGTGCATGCCTTCACTCATTCAAACAACTGAGTACTAACATAACTATCTAGTGTGTAGCAACTACACCTAAGCAACAAAAGCCAGTGTACTGCAACATAAAAATCATGTGGGTTTGCCTTTACACAGTTATAGCAACTGTATGGAATATTATGTCATATCAAAAATCTTACTAAATAATATTATTCAGATTAAACAGTGACAGAATTTGTAATAGAATTGATACTTTACACTTGTTGAGGTATAATGTACAGTAAACTCTTTATAATGTGAAGCTAAAAGAGAGAGAGAGAAGTGAGACAAATAAAAAGGTGCTTCTCAAGACTAGGATAAGGCTGACCAGTGTCCAGCTGTCTTTCTTCATAATCAACATCAACCATGTTCAAGACATAATTCTGTTTGAGTTGATTATCCACCTCAACTCACTTCAGTCTGTTTCTTGGCTTTATTTCCGGGGTGATCATCCCAGAAAAAGTATAAAATATTCAGATTTTTCTCCTGTTGATGATAAGCCAATATCCATCTTATAAAATGTGTAGAACTGGGAAAATCACAATAGGTTCACTGATATTATCCATTCAAATGATGATGAAGTGAACATTAATGAAAGTGCGGTAAGTCTTAGGTAATAATTAAAAAAAACAATAATTATAATGGCAAACAAAGGTGCATTTTCTTCAGTATTTGTGAGCTAAGGTACCTAAATATGCATATGCTACTGACACATAATTTCATCCATGGTCTTATTGAGGTACATGAAAATCTTTGCAAACACTTTTTCACTCACACCTACCAGTTTCGTGCTATTCCTAATGTACATGCAAACCCAACTTGATAAACATGCATCCATCATAAGTATGAACATACACATTCAAATAAGAAAAACATGGGTAAGCATATATCACATACTTGAATACATGCTGAGGAGAACCACATAGAAACACACCCACACAAGGACATACCCTTACCGTACTCAAACCATTACAAGACATCATACAGTATACAGTGATAAACAAATGTTTTGATAAATTTCACTTACAAATCTGACCCCACTTATTGCCTCAAGGTGTATTGGGTCAGTCAGGGTCTTTACCACCACTGGGCATAACAATGTACAGGCTACTTTGATTAGTCATCAGTTCATCAGAATTTCTAGAGATGGGTTGGGCAAGGAAAAGTAAGGGACTTAATTATCTCCTTTTTACCTTCTTTTGCTGTTCTCAGGTAAAACGTATCAGTACTAGCTGTGTCATTTATTCTTATGCCATTTGATGATGACAATATAACTTGATCATGTATATCAGCATGCTGGAAAATGTTATCATATACTAACAATGGGATGGGAACGTGAGTTGTGCCCTTAGTTGTAGGTATGCATGAAAAAAAATGTAAGATATTTGCTGTAATTTCATTTTCTTGAATCAAGTTGCCATTTTCTATGAGAATGGACTATTCAAATGGGTAATGACTCTGTTACTTCTACTGTATCTATGAAATTCCTAAGTTTTTTACTAATTTCAGAAATTACATGCTTCATGTAAATATTTACTTTTATAATTTTTTTCTGTTTTTTTTACTCAAATCTCTGTAATCTGTTCTTTCTTGTTTGTTATTGCTGTCTTTGTGATTCCTGTGAGTTGTTTACTTGGCTAACAGGCAATTCTTTATTTCACATTTTCACCATTTTAGTTTATTTTTGAAAAATGACTTTCTGCTACATACTGGCACACATGTTTCCTCTGCCTTGAGTGCCTTACTGAGCCTTTTTTCAAGCTATGTTCAAATCATTTTCATTTATAATAATGTCAAGATTGTTAAAATTTTGAATTTTAAATCTTTCATAATTGTTGTCTCGACTAAAATTAAAAGCAGTATTGAAAGCTATCAAAAAAGCAATGCATTGGCAATCACTTATACCGAACCTTTCTCCAACTGTGGCATTATTGACAAGATCCTATTTGTGGCTAGAACTAAGTCTGATATACTCATATCATAAGTAGTTTTCTCCCATGAATTCAGGCACTGTCATGCAGTGTATGTAGGTTCCATGCCAGAGTTACTGGAGTGGGCGTCTTCCCATTTCCATATTGTTATATTAAAATCTATTACAATCACACTGTGTTCATCATAAATTTCTGCAAACTGGTCTTGAAGTCTTTGTCTTCCTCTGGTGTCTTTGTGAGGGGACCTGTAAACTAATCCTGCTGTGACTTTCTTATGATGCTTGTCTTAAATTTCCACAACAATGGAATCGACATTATCAACATCCACCAAATTTACCAATATATGATTAACATTAACTTTAATTGACAGCAAAACACTACTGCCTACTTTGTGTCCTCCATCACTGTTAAATATAGTGTACCTTGGAACTGCCTTTGGCATGGAAGTGTATTTATAATATCTAACCAAGATTCAGATATACCTCTTGTCATAATTCTGTTCAAATGTATTTGTGTTTAACTCTGAAAATTTATTTTGCATAAGGCACTCATTTACACAAAATATTCTAAGAAATGAAAATGAATTATTATGGGAACCACTTACAGAGGGGTAAAGGGCTTCTCCACATGGGCTGTATTTCTGAACCAAAAAAGTACGAATAAATTCACACAGGATCCTGCCACAATGGTCAATAACAAAAGCATTTAGTTCTATGATGTTGGTTGCAAACTTAAGCCAATTGGAAAAATACTGCCAGGAGTTTATGAATTTAACTTCTTACTGTGAACAAAGATCTGAGCTCTCTCTATCGTAAACACTTGATGTTGACTACCTCATATTGGATTATCATCACATTTCATACAAGTTCGTATCTGCATCATCTTATCTGTATTACCTTCACATTTGATATTAATGTTCGTTTTCATATCATTGCCAGCTCCAAGGGTTCAGCACAAGAACGTGATATACGTCTCCAAGCTTTCCTGACTGACAAACTAATACAAGATGGAAATATGGAAATTATAGAAGCATGAAGGGCCTTGCAACGACAGCAACAGGCAACAGCTGTATCATTAATAACAAAAAAAAAGTTGCATCAGTATAAACCACAAAGATTAGAGCAGCAACAACAGCAGAGGGAGTGGACGATCATCAACTACAATAAGAGTATATGCCAGTAATAACAAGAGGCAACAGGAACCTCAATTGATAACTACAGTAAATTGACAGTGGCTCAAAAAGGTAACATTTACAAGAACAAAGTCAAAACAATCCGAGGAAAATGTTTTAATATTACTGAGGACAAATCTTAATGTTTAGCACAGTCAACTTTTTATTATATTCAAGTTACCATTAGTCACACTTGAGTATGATATGGGTTGTTTATGTTTAGTACAGTCAAATAGTCGTAAAGTATATTGGAATTACATTATCATTATACGCTACATTTCTTCATGACAAGACTTTAATTAATGCTAAGCACAATTAAGCTTTTTCATAATGTATATGGTAAAACTATGGTCCTGAAAAACATTTCATAATTCATATATTTTCCCAGAATTCTTCCTTCTCACTATTTGGGAAAGTGAGAGCATCACAATTAATGATCATTTATCATTAGAAATTTACTGTCATTATCAAATTAATCTTCTGTCCAAAGTACTGGCATGAACTCTGAACTGGTAAATCATGAATAGAAAGTCTAGGAAGTAAATGCTTGTCGTTATCTCTCAAAGGTGATGGTGGGAAATATGTACAAAATGTTTATTGCTCTTGAAATAACCCCACAAATACATGTATATTATTGTGGACAACTGGCAATAGCAGACTAGAAGGCTTGTAAGAGATCATGCAGTCTACTGAGAAGTGTATGCAGAGAGGCTGCTATACTGAATTTTTATCAGTAAGACTATTGGGAAAAAAATATTAAGTTAAAGGTATTATAGACTGAAAACCTTCGGAACTGCCAATGCAAACCTTCTTTGTTTAGACTGTGATCATACTGCTTCATGGTGTTGGAAGGGGAAGAAAGTACCCAACCTTATCTGACCTTGCTGGGGAAGATTCACATCAGACTAGAAGCCACTACACTCTCCACTACACGAGGGTTTTAGGGTGCTGCTTTCACAGTGGTTGATCCAAGGTGAAGAATAGCACTCCACAAACCAATCGTGTTGTGCACATCACAAGTTCAACATCAGCCAGAGTCATTCAGTTTACCTTTACTAATTCATCCTGAATATCTGAGGCTGTTACAGTCTGAAGGTGTGAATAAGATTGCATCATGGAGGGTAAAGGAGGGGTATGTTCACAATGTGACAAAACATTTTTAGAGAATTCTAGCATGAAAGTTCATATGCTAATGCACACAGATGAGAAACCTTTCAAGTGTTCCCAGTGCCAGAAAAGCTTTAGCCAACATAGTTATCTTGAAAGGCACATGAAAGTTCACACAATGAAGAAACCCTATAAATGTTCAGAGTGCCAAAAGACCTTCTCCCAGAGGAAATATTTAGTTAGGCACATGACTGTTCATACAGGACAGA